>JAQBSW010002037.1:0-113833 GCA_029291075.1 Eudiplozoon nipponicum | reverse complement strand
CTTGTTGAATTCGAATACGACGATGATGAAGTTCTGATGACAAAAATGAAAGATGGCCTTTAGAGAACCATTTACTATGCTCAAAAGTTGTCTATAAACTACGGTCTGAACCTAAACGTACAAAAAGTTGTTGATATGGCCGAGTTTAAATTGGGGCCCAAGTTTTTGCTGAATGTTACTTTGCTGCCGTCCAGGATTTCGTTTAACTAGGATCTTTGGTGAAACAAGTCAGATAAGTTTCTGCCGAGATTTTGAGTCCTATTGGATTTGCGCTGCTAATTTTGAAATTTGTTAAAAATACTTTGGAATAACCCGTCTATTTAACTGAAAACCGAGTACTACATCTTCTATCCAGCATCATGCCGATCATGTTTTGTGCTGCGGATTATTTGGTAATGAAACTGTAGCTGTTAGTGCCTGGACGGCCTTGTTAATCGATATATTTAAACGATCTTGCTTAGGTCATTGACACATGAGCGCCAGCAGGCATTAATCAAACGCGTCAATCAGTCCTATAGGACGTTCTTTCATGCTCTATAGCTAACTAAACTTGTTGTAGAACGTCGATTGCGCTGGTTGGGATGCCGTTGGAGAAGGTCAATTTCACATCCTACTTGCTAGTCTATCAAAGCAACTCCGGAAGGCCATCCATCTCTTAGCCGAATACTATTATTCGATATTGGTAACATGGTCACGGCCGACCCTATTTGAATTAACCAGGAAGCAGGTGAATAGACGCAAATATGTGAGAGTCTAATGACAATCGGAGTTCAGTGACAAGGCCTGATTAATTACGCTATGTCGGCATTGGCTCTTCTGAATCCTATTTTGCGGGAGATTTAGCTCCACATTTATTGTATTATAGCAATGCTCTCATTGCGATAAAGTAGCGTATATGCGAGTATTTGACGTACATAGTAACAACTAAGGCCATAGTTTACAGGGAGGGATTGCCACCGTCAGCCTGAAAGAGAGGTACAATCCCATTGACTCATGAGTTTCATGCTCTCCGTCGATTCATCAGTAAGAACATGCACTACGTCTTAAATTCACTATATATTTTAAAATAAAGTGTCAAGACGTTCAGTAATGGGATATTTTGTATTTCTTCGACTGTCTATTTACAGAATAAGTTGGAGGGTGTGCGTAACACTATTATCATTAGCCGTTATCCTCCATGTCAAATGGATATGTATAAACCTATGAATATATTAAAATCCATAATGATTTTTTGCATTGTAGCTGAGAAATCGGTGTATATTCACGTATAATACAAAATTGGAGGGACAATTAATTGTATTAAAAAAATGATTTGTGGTCTATTTTGGCGTTTATGCGTTTCGTAGCTGATTTAATTTAAGCTGCATTCACCACCAAATTTCCTCTATGTTGTGGACGACAATCCACTGCAATATGAAATTAACGTTATCTGCTAGTGGAGGGGTTCTTCTTGGAAGTCTAAGTTAAGCAGATGCGGAGCACATACAACCTTGGTGTGTGCAAAATACAATTTATTGTGCTCGTATTTATTGCTAGGCATGTGTCTCGGCGCTAACAAAATCTCTTTATGTAGTTTTCGCAGTAGTCTATTGTGGGATAACTGTTAGTACACATAGATCAGTAAAATCTTGATTCCTTTTCATTTCCAGGTCCACATCTAGTCTTTTGCCTCGATTGATTGGTTCTCGATGGTCCAGTTACTCTGAATCCGTCCACAACTAGTTTTTACTGAAAATGTTGTTGAATCAAGTTTTTCCGATTTGTCCCCAACATTTTGGGACGTCATTTCCAGTCCTATCTTCAGGGTTTTCGGCATACTCACAGAAAAAAAACAACTTGTAGAAAATGTGATATCTCCATTCAATGCGTATCTATTTATATTTGTTTTCTTTCTAAAGAATTTTTTTCTGTTCCAATATCCGCCTCTAATAACTATTCTCCTATATTCACATTTTTATACGAACCCTCCCCCCTCCACATACACACATTTGTATACTTTAATCTAAATTGACATTTATAGAATAAATATGAGCAATCCGTATGGATTGGGCGTACACGCCTATCCGTAATGCCACGATTTTTAAATTACTTTTCGAGACGCGTTAAGAACAATTTTTTGAAGTATTACATAAAAAAATATTTTTAATTCCAATCAAGTCTAGGTTGTTGAGTATGCCTTCCTACTTGGAGATTATTGCTTTAAATGGACGGTGTTTAGAAATGTGCAAAAAATCATTTATTCATGCACTGGCGCTATCATGAGGCTTTCCCTGCTGCGCGCGAAACTATTTTTTTGGTTCTTCTATTCGACCAATGTTAACTTACATATTTGCTGTACTATTTTTTGGATTGCTCTTCCTGTTTAGAAAGTATCGGAATAAACAGAGAAAGAGAGTGAGATTCAGTTGAAGATAAAACAAAACGCACTGATTATTTATAAATAATTATTATACATTTATTGGTAGTTTAATAATGCATTATTAGTTCACGTAAACTTTCCAAAAACCAAAATCATTATCGAGCAATCTAAAATTGATATACAGTACGTATTATGATCTATCATAGCTAGTAAAATAATGTTTTACTTACTTACCTTGATTGTGTGCAAACTGTATACTTCTGGCTTGATTCTGAATGAATTGTGCACATTTAGTAGTTGTCATTTGAAAATTAGTAGACCGTGAGTTATTTATTATATTATACTGCTGATCTTGTGAAATCATGATCGCTCTTGTTGTTTTTCTGTTTAGAGGTCCTCTGTTATGCAATGCATTTGATTTGCGCAGTCGACTATCATTTTCACATTTTGATGCTTTTAGATTATTTAATGGTTGTCAACTGTACCAGTGTCACTTTATGTTAAAGATATTTTTATAACTTTTGCAAGCTTACAGCTGTTTAATTGTTCCCAGTTTACAATACTGGATTCCTAACAAATTATCATTAGCTGTGACTCAGTTGCCGCTTCGGCAGGCATAAGCATTAGTTAACCACGTGTTGCTTTAGTCTATTTTATTTTATTTTGGTTCGAACTGTCTGTAAATTTTATTGCTTTTTAAAGGTATTGCTTGTCATAAGAAATCTGCTTAACCATCTGTCGTGTAATTGGTTGTCTTCTTTCTAGTCAAGCCCTTGTTACCTTCGACACACCCGAATTGAACGCGAAATTATTTACTTCTGACTGAAGCCGACTGATAATTATTTTCATGATTGTTTGTCCTAGATCATTTTGGTGTTGTCGATGATGAAAAATTATTTACCTTTGGCATTTGGATTTAAAGATTTTGGGCCAAATAAACAGGATAGCGCGGCGTTGATCTTCTTCAATGTTTAAGCTGAGAAGTCTTTGTCTCAGTGCCGAAGTGTCGTAAATTTAAGCGCATCTTTCTATATTCGCTTTACATAGTCCAATTAAAATTCGAAATGTTTGCCTGATCCCAGTATATTATCAGGTATGGTGGATCTTCTGGCTGAAGCGCTTCTATCTTTGGTTTGTTTTTATTCGTAAGCGTTGATTAACTCTTCTGATGAACCGATTTCTAGCGCGGCCTTCATACTGCTTACTACACATACACATGTATTTAAAACAATTTCATATTGAACGTAAGTAGGCATCTTGTCTATGGCGTCAAACTGTATAATCCTACATGTGTTTAAAAGGATATACACGTCTATGATACGCGTAATACTCAGTTTTACTGTATGATCTGTGAAATCGTCCGCATAGAAAACTTGCAGAGTCATGCAATTTTGTTTTTTACTGTTGCAGTTAATGCCGCGGTCGCATACTTACTACTAAGAATTTATTTAGATTTCAAATTTCGCAAAAATGTTTCTCAGTACATTCAGCTCTTCCTTTAGTCCATGTTCTTAACATATCTTCCGGATCCTATTGGCTAGTTTTTTTGTGTTTGCCCATGTGATTTGGATCGCTTACGTGGATTGCCTCAGTGTTAGCGATAATCACTTCACCTCGATGAAACTTAATATTTCAAAACTCTTCGTTTAAGGTATTCGTCTGTCCCGTTGACGCACGTATCACTGCTTCTAAGGAAGACTCAGAAGGTATTTTAGTTAATACACTTTCTTTATTGATCATTTTTATTTGTAAGAGTTTGCTTGTTAAAATATTGGCTTGTTATTAAAACAAATTTAAATAATAATTCATTATTTATTATTAAAGCCTGAGACTCGACTGCCCCATGCATTATTCTCTTGATGCTTCAAAGTTTTGAATCCTCTGCTACTGTTAGGTAGTTTTCTGGAATTAACAAAAAGTATTACTCCAATAACAAGGTTTACTGCTGTGCTTCGTAAATGTTACTTTCCTGAAGCGATGCATGAAATACTGCTATGTTTGTCTCCTAAGGTTTTTTTAAAGTTTAGATGAGGCGGCGTTTGGTTTTTTTCCTCCTCGAATGCAAATTGTACGTTTTCCCGTCTTGTTTACATTTTCCAACAACTATGAAGTGTTCACACCTTAAGATAAGAGAAAATGCATGTCATCTGTGCATCTCTTGTATAAGGAACTCTGCTCGATTACTGGTTTCACAGTCATTGTCTTTAGATGTAGCGTGTACACGTCTACCAATATTGGAGCGATACTGCTTCGCATTAAAATACCGTTAAATTATCAGAATTACTATCCATTGAAACAGAATTTAGCGTTTTTAGTGCACACTATTAAGAGTTTCATAAAATTGTGCATCTTTGAATGAGACATGTTGCACGACAGGGAATAGATTAATTACCCTATTGTTCTCAACTAGGTTTTTGCATCCACTGTCTTCAATTTGACTGTAGATATTTCGACTTCCTGCTTCGGAAGCCTTTTTCAACGGAAAGTAAGTTTCACACTTTACATATTGCTTGTCGAATTATTTGTGAGATTTTCTTTCCGTTGAAAAAGGCTTCCGAAACCGGAAGTTGAAATGTTCGGAGTCAAATTGAAGACAATTAGTGCAAACACCTTTTTGAGCCCAACAAGGATGCGATAATTTTGTATCAAAATTTGTAAATGAAGGCACTAACTCTTAAATAGATCACATACGAATTCTAATGTAGTTTCAAAATGGATCTTGATGAAATTCCACTAGTAACGTTGGCGGGTTTTTACTTTGCACTATCAGTTTCACAAAGATCCGACTGATCACGATTTTCCAGTATGCACCTGTTTTGTCATCGATCAGGCTGGGTACGTATTCGTTCCTTTCTTCCGAAGGCTTCAACATCGTTCATACTAACGATTGGAAATGCGGTGTTAAACAATTTTTGTTTACTGGCGACGTTTCGGTGCCTTCTATCCAGCACAATCATCAAGCCACTATACATGGCACAATACTCACAATAGCAGATTTAAGCAAATGTGGTCCACATACTGGAAAGTGGTGATCAATCGGATCGTTGTGAAACTGATAGGGCAAAGCAACAACCCGCGAACGCAACTAAGGTAATTTCATCATATGAAGCTTGCACTGCGCAACAACCCTTAAAAATGGATCTTGGCAAATAATGAGGACACATCAGGTGAAATCATTTGTGACCACCAGGCTTCATTTTTTCAATTTTCTATTGATTTAAATGAGTACTTCATTGCGAGTTCTTTGAATATGTCTTATGTATTATAGGAGTTTGCACAGTGGCTTAGATGGTTTATGTTATAGTGAGTTTGTAATTTTGATTTCTGCATTCACTAGGTGCGTTGTATTGCAACGACATATCGTGAACTTGCATGCTTGCGACCGAGTGATGGCGCTCTTCTTGCAGGCCGCAGTGCCTTTTACACAGCTGGATTGACTTCACGAGCCAAAGCGCGGAGCAGTTCAATCTCAAATAACAATGTCGACGTAAGTCATCTTAATTTGCCTCGTTAAACTCTGCATAAGTTTACTGTGGTCGAACGTTTATAATGCTTTTATATCATACTTAAATTAAAATTGGCTTTCAGTCACTGTGGGGTAAATCGACTAAGAAAGACTGTGGTGGTGGCCCAAAATGGTTTAAACGATTATCTGTATTATATTTCTTATTCAAGACCACAATCTAATTAAATTTATCAGTTGCCTGAAATTTATCGAAACTAGCTTCGCTACTAATAAATCTGCTATTGCTGGTTGTCTGCTTTTTATAAACTTATAATTTAAGATGTCTTTCTGTTGGTTACATGCTTCTCTAGGAAGATAGGCTGGCAAATATTAAGCTGAGTAATTTACGTCCAACGGCAACCTCTATTCTTAAATATTTAGGGAAGTAAGTGCACCGCTCTAAATTTTGTTAAAGCTTGATGATATGTAACAGAGACACAAAAGACAGTAGCATAGCTAAATATGAGCTTAATTCCTTTTATTTTCATAATGATAAACAACATGCCGCCCTTAACTAGTGGGACCTTAGTCCGTGTTAGTCTGGCTTCTCAACATAATGAGAACCTAAATGAGAATAAGTAACACAATTGTAGCCCAATGAATCATAATTATAAATAAACCACTGCATAAATGGAAATGTTCATGCACCAACAGAAACTGGGCTGCCTCATGCATTATTCTCTTGATGCTTCAAAGTTTTGAATCCTGTGCTACTGTTAGGTAGTTTTCTGGAATTAACATCTTATATAAACAGTCTTTAGCGCATTTTCGACAAAAAGTATTACTCCAATAACAAGGTTTACTGCTGTGCTTCGTAAATGTTACTTTCCTGAAGCGATGCATGAAATACTGCTAAGTGCAAGTGAAATCGAAGAGGGATGCGGATTTATTTTACTAAGAACCTTGGTTAGAATACTGTTATTGCATTAAAAGTAGTCTGTTTTCTGTCATTGATAATTACATTGAGGGTCGCCACATTGCCTTATATATTGATTTTATGATCACTAGTCAGTGTAGTACCACTGTCTATGTTCAAGTTATTAATTTAGGAACATTCTAGAAGCGCAAAGCCTTGTTCGATTTCGTTGGTTAGACCGGTAGCCGATTGGCTTAATCAAATTGGCGCATTAATAGGTCGGACCTTGAACACACCATGTGATTCTAAACCACCTACATCACTACAACTACCATTAAATGTCCGCTTATGATCCATTGTCGTGGGTAATGAATTTTGCCAAATATAGGAACATCAGCAGTTGGGGTTGAAAATAAGGTATCTAGGCCTACTGAATTGAACTGTCAAAATTTGTTTTCAAATATCTTGTGAAAAATAACAGCTTCTAGTCTAGATGTTGTTTGATTTGTATTTTTGTGAAAAGCGCACATTATGGACTGTCAGTTTGTACAGTTTTTAATAAATATCCTGCACACAATCAAAACAATTATTTTAGCGAAATGTGCTAAGCAGTGTGGTCTGGTTATTCACCATTCCAAAGCGCTGTAACACACGCGCTAACGCCCATGAAAGACGCGCAATTCTCGCTGACGGTAATATTCTCAACGTTTGCGAAGCCGCCATTACTACTGGCTTCAAGGCTATAGATGATAGGGATGATGTTGACATGGAAAACGCTGTCGATTTGTCTGACTGCAATGTTGCCTTTGAACCGGCAAGCGTTTGTCTCTCCACAGAAGATGTTAGCAACGTTGGCAACTCGAGTCGGCCAAAAAAAGAAGTTGAATCTGAGAAACAGGAGAAGTCGAGATCTGCGCCATCGAAAAGATTGGGCAATCTAAGCATTGGTCGCAATAAGGCTGTGGACGCATTCTCTGAAGCGAGCTATGCATTGGTTATGGATGCTAGTCGACCGCACGAGCTGATTGACGCCTTTAAAGTTGGCCGTTCACCTGTGCTGTGTGCAACTGCTGTGCCAGGTAACCGACATGTTCATGTGTTTGCAATGTTTTACATGTTTTTCGTCTGTGTGTTTATAACTAAAATGCACACTTTCATTTGTAACATGTCTCATTTTGAGATTTAAAAAAATTATCTTACCAGATAAGTAGGATTTTATATAACACGAAAAGTAATGCACGCATAAACGGAGTTCTTAATCTACTGTACGATGAGTTCAGGAAGAGCCTATGTCCACAAGGCATAATTAACCAGGCCTTCTACTGAGCCATGTTACCGATAGACTCCCACAGATTTATGCCAATTGAAGTGTCCCTTCGTTCGTGATGGTACGCTCTTGCATCAGGCCCCGAGATTTATAGTCTAATTTTTCTGTCTTCAGCGTTGCCTCTAAGTTTCCTATGTAAGTTCGTTTGTGTTTGTATATCAAAGAACGGCCGAAAGCAACTGGTCGGATTGTCAATTATATACTTTTTTTAAATTATTGTCTTCTAACGCTTAGTGTGCAATGACTTACACCAATTCGAAAAGAATGTTAAACTTGGATACTATTTAAAAATTATTGGCGCTAAAGCCAGGATCGAAAATAATTTGTCGCGCAGCTAGTAGCAAAATGCCTGCAGCCATGATGCTCTGAGGATAAAAAACTACTGCCCCTTTGCACGTTCACATTTACTGATTTTTTTGCCTTTCAATATATATATATATATATATATATATATATATATATATATATATATATACATTTAAATTTTTTTTCATTTGTAGTTACTTGAGGAGTATACGAGAAAACATTTATGTATTTGTTAATATTTTATATGCAGTTTCTAGCCCTCAAGATCTACTATTTTTTGTACTTGACTGGCAATTTGGCTGCACGATTTTCATGCTATGACGTTCGTAATCAATTTTAAGTTTTTGCTAAATTTCTTAGTCATTAAATTTCGCAGCCATTTTGTGATAGTGATGGTGACTTATATGCCTTGCGACGAATTTAAAGTTGCATTTATGCGAATTTTATGCCCCAGCTATACTTTTTGTAATTTTCACCAACTGCACAATCAGTTATTGCGTTGTTTTATTACATATTTGGTCTTGTTAAATACTGTTGCAAAGGTGCTACGGTGAAGAAAGTATCTCGGGCTTCTGAGAACATTTTTGTGTATTTATGCGTTTATTTAAATGTATGTTTGTTTCCGCAGTGACCTGTGTTAACACTTGCTAAACCTATTACAGAAATTATTTTACTAATAAGTTCTATTCTTATTTAATGGGTGAAATAAAATCCAACAGTTTGCTTCTAGACGTACGTTTGCCGATTATAAATTTGGACTGAGCTGTCTTAGATGACAGGAATGTGACAGATTAACTATCGAGCTCCTTCGCAACAAATTTTCAAACTAAATAAATTGTTTAATTTACGATAATTTTTATAATTCATTGTATCCAAACGAGCGCTACACTTAATTTTGTACTTTTCTTCTAGCTGCTGTTACTAGTTGGGATGTCTCAGTTTAAACACCATGTAGGTTATTTTTTATATTAGGAAAGCTTTTAAATCGTGAAATACTCGCAGATACATTATTTGTGGTCATAAAATTTACATATTTACTTTCGAATCCTGTTCGCAGCAAATACTACACAGTATTTGAAGAGTTCTCAATAACTACGTAACCAGTCTACTCTATGAATTAAACAATCAATGATTGCGCGGGTTGTGGTAAAAATTCTTTAAATAAAGTTTGCTAGCTTGAAGTAAAAACCAATCCCATTTTATTTAACCAGTCGACGAAAAACATTGTAAAGCTACCGTCATTTACGTACTGACGCGTTTCAATCTTCCATGATTACTATCAGAGCAGAACGGAAAACTGACTAGCGAGGATCAAATCACAATGAATTTATATGGAAATTAAAATTAGATACGCGGCTCTCACCTTTTGTAGTCTCGCATACATAGTGCATGATTGGAAATGTTGGATAGACAATTTTTATGCAGTTACGGACATTAACTTTTTGCAGCTTTCGCCACATGTTTATAGGTAATACAATTAAGCAATCAATGATTGCACGTGGGATGGTAACACTTCTTCAAATAAAGATGACGAGCTTGAAATAAACATCAATCCCATTGTATTTAACCATTCGTCGAACAACTTCGCAAACCGACCTTCAGTCACACGTACCGTACGTTCAACAGACGTTGACTATTACATCATATATCGGTTAATCCCAACTGCTCGCAAACTGTGCGGATTTTCAGAATTTTCGACCAAACAACGCTAACAACAGTAACAAACCAACAATTTGAAAAGGAAAATCCATTTTATGTCGTTCACCGATGAAAACCCTTTAGTCTATCATAATAATTTTTTAAAATGCCATTCTCGATATCTTATTTCATAATGCGAAATTCACTTAGACAGCTGAATGCTAAGCAGGCAAACAAAAATTTTTTTTCTCTCCTATATTTTAACAGGTATGTGTCAGACAAGTTCAAAAGCATCTGATGCATGGAGTGGCATTGCTTGGTCGCCGTGGGATATTGGTGAACTACTTCCTGGTTGTGAAGCTTCAAAATCTGGTCAGTTGTTGGTTTTTATTTTCCTGCTCTGTAGGATCTTTCAGTCATGCCTCTAAACTTGATTGGGTTGTATTTGTTAACATTTGATGTGGATATTTTAGCATACATTTTTGCGTCAATCCAAACTACGATTGTCTTGATCTTTTATAGTTGTGTCTGTGTGTTTGTCCCAAAGCCATTTAATATTTTTATCCGGAGCCAATATTCTAGTCTTATTAATGTCTTCGATATACAAAACCTAATCGGTATATCAAATTACTTCACTTAACTGCACAGGTTTCCCGTTGGGACGTCCCTAGAACTACTCGGCATTTTGCTTGAGACTACATTTCTGGCCTTTACACATTGACGTGCCTTCTGCTACGACACAGAGTCGGCTTTTCTTCAAGATATTCGCCTGAAGCCTGTTTAGTATTACAGGGTGTTCAATTAGTGGTGAAAGATTTAAGAGTGTACTTTTCTTTCTCTTAAAAAAGCCTGTTGCTCAAGACTAACTAGTTCCATCTTCCCGGAGCATCGTGCTTTCAGGCTCCATTGAACGCTATCATCCCTTTTTTGGCGACAACAGCTAAAATACCACATGCAAACCACGAGCTGAACCATAGTTGTTAGTCGCTGTTTTTGACAAATGCGAGAAGAGATTTAGTACCACCAGAAGCTAAATCCTGACACAACACCCATTGAAGTGACAGTCTTAGGAACCTGTTTGTTAAGCAAACATTACATTTTATTAAGCTAAAATAAAAGTTGGAGCTACAAAAGATGCTCATAATAGAGGTTTTCTAGTAGGAGATGATGTATTTGAAAGTTTTGAGCAGTTGTAATCAATTCAATAATAAATGAAAATTTACGTTAAAAAATAATTGTATTGTTAGCTACAACATGACAGGTAGCCTTGCTTTTTACGACCTTTTCATTAACGGTCAATTTAAAGTAAAATGCCAATTTTCCAATGCCGCGTTTTGCGTACGCGGGTAGTAGCTTTGCACGGACAGTTTCACAAAGATCCGATTGATCACAATTTCCAATTTCGCTTTGTCTTCGATCGGGCTGAGTTTGTATTCGGCCCAATGGAAATCCGGTTCTACCACATCTTTGTTTACTGGCGACGTTTCGGAACAGAAATCCCCTTTCCATCTTCAGGCCAATTTGTCTACTTATATCCACAGCACAATACTCAGAATAGCAGATTTAAGCAGATGTGGTTACCTCGTTCCAAAACCGTTTTATTTATATTTTATTTTTTGACCCACCACTGGTTTTAAACATAGAATTTCTCTCAGTAACTAAACTCAATATATGCATATGTCTAGCGCACACGAATTTGAAGCTGGCACTCCGCAATCAAAGTTCAAAAAAATACTTGAGTAATAAAATTCCAATTTGCCACTCGGTTGGGTTCCTTAACGACAATTAAACAGCTCATTCTATGAATAGTCATGGAAAACATTTAGCATTGAAAACCAGACTGGTTTCTTCTATGTGTCTTCACAGGAAAGAAGTATCGGATTAGCTGCAGTATTTGTTCTAGAAGTGGCATTTATTTTTGTCTTCTTTCCGCAACAAATGTGTGACACTATTGTACTGACTGCAGAAAAAGATCCTACCACGCCTTAATTGTAACAAAATCGATGCCAAAGTTTCGCGACCTGATATTCCTTCTCAATATAATGACAGCGTGCTATAGTGTGCTACTGATTAGGTAGAATAGGCTTATTGTTTATCTTAAGTATGTAATCTTTATTTAAATTTATTTTATTACAACATGCGCAATCAATGATTTTTTTAAATTATTATATCTTATATCAGCCACGTCATTCTTTAAATTGCCTTCATGATATTACATAACTGGTTAGTGATCATGTTCTTAACCACTACTGCGTTCTAAATCTGGCAAGAATGGAGTGCCATTTAAATCTCATACTCTTGTTCGCATTTCTTGCCACCATGACGTATAAATAGGCTTGAAAATTGACGATTTGTATTATGCTCATTAGGTGTTGCGAACCTAGTAGCAAATTAGTTCAGTTGTGACCAGAGGGATAAACCAAAGGCAACATGAACGGAAAGTATAATCTAATGCACATTCGTTTCGTGTTTACTGGCGACTCATCAGTAGGAGCCGGTATTACGCCCTTTAACCACTATATATTTTAGTCAAGAATGTGGGATAATAGGAAGGTACAATAATGTTGGTATCGGTTACTAACACAATAGCCATAGTGTTAGTATCCTTTACACACTCGGTATATATATTATATAGTGTGAGTTAGCGTTGAAGTCGCATTGTCGTAGACTCTATATGATGTTAGCTTCACTATTGCAGGTTTACACATTCGTCTAGGAGATTGTACCGTCCTATTATTCCACATTCTTCGACCAAATATATAGTGGTTAAAGGACGTAATACCGGCTCCTACTGATGAGTCGCCAGTAAGCACGAAACGAATGTGCATGAGATTATACTTCCGTTCATGCTGCCTTTGGTTTATCCTTCTGGTCACAACTGAACTAATTTGTTACTAGGTTCGCAACACCTAATACATACTTGCATATATATTAGCTCTTCGCAACAAACAGTATTTAACTATTATGCTCATTGCTTGGCTTATTTTACACATAAACGTAAGTCTAAGCCAGGCGCAGACTTTGCTCAAAACATATTTTTGATCAAAGCGTCACGCAGTCTCGTTATGATGTAAAGTTTAAGATCCTAGGGCTAATAAAACTCTCAGAGCATGTGTATCCAAAGGCGTCGGGCAACCGAAGTCCAGCACTTGGCCTGCGTCTAGCCGATCTGTCTAGATAACGGTTTAGGCGATAATGTTTGCTGGCAATTCACAGGAGGCATAGTGCTTGTTCTGAAACGGCTGATCGTAGATGGTTGGTTAGAACTTTAAATTCAAACAGACTCTGCTCTAGTAAAAAGCTAAAGAAAACCAAAAATTGGATATGAAACTGAAAATTGCATTTAGTGTGCGGCAAGAGCGACTAAGTGGATGAGTGCAAGATTTTAAAGAAAATGTGCCCCGATCACGGCAAATTCTGGCAAATATTTGATGAGATCCAAATGCGAACTAAACCGGTCTTGTAGTAGTTAAACAAGACAGAGCTGACTGTTTGTATGCATGAATTTTATACTAGTGCAGGTGTGTAACTGTCTGGTTAATCGTTATCCTGTGCATTTCATGTGCTTCATTTTAGACCATCCGCGATCATAAGCGTTGTATAATTTCAAATTATGTTTTCCTAACGAAAATTTCATCTCTATGCCCCTTATTTATTTACTGATATGTATGCTTAATCATGAATTAAGGGCCATGGTGCTGTTGGAGTTAAACTGCGTTAGAAGCTGTTTAGTTATGTTTCTAATTTTTAGCCTTTTAGCTATCATTTCAGAATTTATTTTGTGTAATTTTATGTGAAATATTATTTATATTTGATCAAATCAGTTCATGAATTACACACATAGTAACACACTGGCACGCTTTCTGTTTGTTGGAAGTTCTTGCCAGCAGGAGATTTACGGTCAGGCTATATAGAAGCCAACATACTTTTTTATTATTATCTTTCAATTACATACTATGGGCAATTTTATCTATCTTGGTTTCTTCGTGGGAACTTGAGGACAGTCATTATAGACGGGTCTGGTGATCTCTACCTGAGATTTAAGGGAAGGTGCCTACAGTGCATTAGTAAGGCTATAAGGTTGAGGCGTCTATAGGATGATGGAGCAGCTGGCAGTGTTTCAACAGGCGTTGACCGCTACATTTTTACTTGATGAATTGCCTTTTTTAACTTATAATATGTTTAGTGTATACTGGCAACTAATAAAAAGATTTAAATATTATATCTGTATAAACACAGCTCAACTGTAATGTAGCCATTTATTTTATCAATTTTTGTGAATTGCAACGCCCGTTTAATCTAAATTTATCCGTCTTGGTTTAAAAAATGCACAACATAAAGTACCAGATATTACGGTCGAGTGGGGTTCTGGCGAACCGGAAATGGATTATTTTCAACTGCATTGTTCATAAATGCTTTATAAAAAAACTTCACTTTAATACGCGATTTATTTTTCAAATGAAATTTGAAATGTATAAAAATTGCTGAACGAAAATTTATATATATATATATATATATATATATATATATATATATATGTATATATATATACTTAATTTATTTATAGGAAAGAATAAAATGGTTGAAAGCATGTTGTACGGGGAAAACTAGGCCAATTCACTTCAAAAATTATGTTTTACGACTGCAAACTTATTAGCGAGGATCAAACCGCAATGCATATATATATGGAAGGCAAAATTAGATATGCGCCTCTCACCTCTCGTAGTCTCGCATACATTGTAATTAACTGAAAATCTCGGCTGCACAATTTCTTTGCAGTCGCGAACACTAACTTTTTGCAGCTTTTGCCACATATATTAGTAAAACAATTAAGTAATCATTGACTATGTTGTTCGATAACTGGTTGATTACGATGGAGTTTGTGTTTACTTGAAGCTTGAAAACTTGATTTAAATAGCTGCTACCACAAACTGCACAGTCAATAACTGTTTAAGTGTTAATTTGATTGGTATTTTTGTCGTCTTGCATGTGGTGAAGTCTGAGCAATACTGAGGAAGGATCAACATGGTTGCGGACTCGCTCGAGGATAAAAAAGAAGGGTGACTTATTGCCACCAATTGGAGGACCATCACGGGCTGATGTGCCTGTCTGTCAGGCCGTTAGATGTTTTAAGAGGCTGCGTTCACAAATACGACCTCCAAGAATCTTTGATGGAAGGCATTTGGCGCCATTGTTCACTTTCCTCTGAACCATTGCCTTGACAACGCGATCACCGTAGACTTTAAAATCTGTTACTAGTCTTTGTGTGTTGTCTAAGTACAGTATACTCAATCTCTTTACACTTGGAATTTGAGAAATCTTGACAGTATTTTACAGCTGACGTTAACTAACATTTGTGGTAATTTGCTGGCATATTTCATTTTAATCCAGTAGAAGCTATCTAGTTATTTTAAAATTTTTATTAGCGTAAAGAACTGCAGTGTGAATTAGGCTTTTGATCTCGTTCTCATTTAGCGTTTTTTTAAATATCCACAGTTCGCATTTATACCGATAATTATGTTAGAATCGGTGGGTTTTGCGTGTAATTATACCCAGAGCATTACTTTGGTTTGTTATGATACTTAGATACTGTTTTTTGCGGTGAACTAATATATATGCAATTATGTATTAGATGTTGCGCACCTAGTAACAAATTATTTCAGTTGTGACCAGAAGGATAAACCAAGGACAGTATGAACGGAAAGTATAATCTCATGTGCACATTCGTTTCTTGCTAAATGGCTACTCATCAGTAGGAGCCGGTATTAGGCCCTAAATTTACTTATACCATTTAATTTAAAATTTTGTTTTTATCATCTGGTGATTATGTAAATAATTGAAACCTATAATTTTAGACTATATCTCGTTGTATGGATAAAATCGTATCAAAGCTCTGTCATTTTTTTTCACCATAAACTTATCTGCAGGCTCCTACCGACAAAAATCTTCTCGTCGTCGAAAAAACAGGAATCATCTATCAACTGCTAACCTAGCTGTTGCTACTAAAATTAACCATCCTTTGCAGTGCGACTTCAAACCTACTGCTGGCGAGTATGTACCGCCAGTTTACAAACTGACTAACAATAATGACGAGTCAAGGTGAGCGCTGTGTTTCTGTGTTCCCGTCCCGATCATTTTGTCGCACGATGTATTAACTTATAGCTCTCTCTCTTTCACTCACTCACTATCTGTCTATCTAACAATCTTTCTATCTCTCTCTCTTTCTCTCTATCTCCCCCCCCCCTCTCTCTCTCTATATATATATATATATATATATATATATATATATATATATATATAAATTTAATCATTTTACCATTTTTATGTTAAATGTAACACTGAAATTTGCACATAAATCAACTTATAGTATGTTACCAACGGGCTCGTGGGGCGAAAGAAGAAGTAATTGCAATAAATGAGTGAAAAGGTTTATCGGATTCATTTGAGTTTTGTGTGCGTGTGTATTTCTTCTGAGTGCATGAATTTGTCTGCAGTATAATTTTGCTTTAAGGCCGCGTATATGCAAGCGTAAACATCCCATGGAAAAGGAAGAATTGAGTCTCCTACATACTGAGCTCCAGGGAAGCCTATGTCAATGAAGCCAAATTAAGCCAACTTCTCAATTGTACCATGTTTTCAGCTATACTTTCGAAGATTTCGCCTATCCAACTGTTGTTGAATTAGTAAAATCATGACGTTGTTTTACCAATTAATTCATTTAGTGAATAATTGTGTACGACCACGAGACTGCCGTTCTAATTTCTTTTTGAATGCAGCCACACACCTGAACTGCCTCGATAGCCAGGCGAGCAGAATATGCAAAAGGCCTTCTGAGGCAGTGCCTCAAACAATTAAATCGGCGCTAAGTGACTATTGGCGCGGCGTTAACACATCGAAGTGCTACATATCCGCTATATATATTTGGTCAATAAATGTTGAACAGTTGGAATGCTTTTTCAAGCAGTAATGGATTTAACTCTTTATAATGCCTTCAACAATGCGACTTTAAAGCCAACTCACTATATGTAACATATACTGAGTCTATAAATAATAATGACGATGGTTTTCGAGACTGACTAATTTGCTCCAATATTAAGAATTTAAAAAAAGATCTATTTTTACTTGAGCAAATTCATGCACTGGTCATCAGTTATTACATTTCGTGGTAATAGTGGTATCATTCAATGAATTATAATATATATATATATATATATATATATATATATATATATATATATATATATATATATATATATTGTTGATTGCGGAGGATTAATGTGTACACAATTAGTCCAAATAACACCACATAATAATGTTTTCTTTCAAGTAAGATTCTATCTTAGGTTCGGACGAAAGTTCAAGTAAATTTGACACTTTTTTATTTTAGCCATGCCCTGATGGCAACTTTGTTGAATATTTTCTGAATTTTCGTGCATTCAGAAGCATGATAATATTCCAGTCGAGTTCCACCATTTGCTAAGCCAGTGTGCACTCGCGCCATGGCATATTAGAAGTGAAATCGACTGGCAATACTATCTACTTCATATTCTTCAATGTAATTCTTGCTATTATTCGAAAGGGACTTATTGCAGCCCTTGCTGATCCATCAGTGACCCAAGGAAAAGTCATAATTTTTTAGTCATGCGTTCGCTGTGCGCGGATAAGAGCTGGCAACATTTTCCATGTTTCTCGAATAAGATATTTGTGTTTTAATGGAAGAATTTTAAACGGGATCGATAAATTTGCTGATTGAAGTGCACTCTTTATTCAAGCTAGTGGAATACTTTCTTTTGATATCGTTTCATTGCGGTCAAGTGAAAATGAGACCATTAGTATTTTTGTTGTTCGGGTGCTATTTGCTTGCTTCCAACATAAATTTAAAGCAATGATGTAATTAAAGGAATTATGTATTATATGTTGCTAACCTAGTAACAAATTAGTTCAGTTGTGACCAGAAGGATAAACCAAATGCAGAAAAACGGAAAGTATAATCTCATGCACATTCGTTTCGTGCATGAGTTCAGAAATTGTTGTAATTCTCAATTTCAGTGAACTATAGCATAAATTGATATCCATCATGTTGTTACCATGTACCGACTGGGAAACCATAGTGTTAGTACCATGTACATTTTCGGTACAATAATGTTGGTATCGGTTACTAACACAATAGCCATAGTGTTAGTATCCTTTACACACTCGGTATATATATTATATAGTGTGAGTTAGCGTTGAAGTCGCATTGTCGTAGACTTCATATGATGTTAGCTTCACTATTGCAGGTTTACACATTCGTCTAGGAGATTGTACCGTCCTATTATCCCACATTCTTCACCAAAATATATAGTGGTTAAAGGGCGTAATACCGGCTCCTACTGATGAGTCGCCAGTAAGCACGAAACGAATGTGCATGAGATTATACTTTCCGTTCATGCTGCCTTTGGTTTATCCCTCTGGTCACAACTGAACTAATTTGTTACTTGGTTCGCAACACCTAATACATACTTGCATATATATTAGTTCTCCGCAACAAACAGTATTTAACTGTTATATATGTAATTAAAGGGTAAGTCGAAAAATCAGAATTAACGCCTAGTGTTATCGAACGTATCATCATCATGCACAACAAAAGAAAAGTTATTTAGTAACTGATGTGCCACTACCATATAACCATAAAAAACAAAAGTAAATCAAGAAATGTATTTTAAAGTATGATTATAATGATAAAAATTATAATACAGTTAAAAAAATTAGTGAAAAGATTTATGAAAGGGAGGATCTAGTTACCAAGGGTATTTTTACCTAGATATCACGCAGAAGTGAGGAAAACTAAGCTTCTACACAACACCTTATGGCCAAGTCACCTTTAAATTAAAGCAACATTGGCTATGCAGCCTTCTTGTGGTTTTCACTTTATTACGTCGTAAACAAAACTAAACCTCGCAGCTAAATCTGCTCAACTAAGAAAAGAATGTAACGGAAATGATTCTACTAGAAATCTGCAACAAGATCGCCACTGAACTCGATTTGCACAGGGTTTCCAACCAAGAACTATGATGCGCAGGCGAACACCATCACAGGGTCACATACTACCAAATTTGGATGTAGTTAACTTTAACTGTTTCTGGCATATCAGAATCTGTCCACATTGTTTCTAACGTCAATCTGGCGCTGGCTGAGTGAATAACGCTTTACTGCGCAGTCGGATTTTTGGCATATGTAAAACGTGATTGAGCCAACACAGTTGATGGAGCCTTATTTGTTTCTCAAACGAGGAACACCTGTTGGCTGATCTAAAAAATACGTCTACGGATGCCAGTGATAATTCTTCATTTTCGGTAACCTACACATGCTATGCTTCTCAAACAACGATTTTCAAATGCCTGTAAGTGTCTTATATCATCGACTCTAAGGGGCCAAGTTTCACTAGCTTAAAATGAAACTGCACGTAATGGTGAATTGTAAACACGACCCTTAAGGCAGAGTGAAATACTTGCATTTCTCTATAAATGGCAAAGGTTGTAGGAAGTTACTCTAGCTTTCGCGATTCTAATTTTGAATGAGTTACTGTTGCAGCTACAGAGGTATCTGAACCCTATCTATGCATTGCCGTTTGATCCTCGCTTGTCAATTTGCTGTCGTCCTCTTTTTAAGATCTTGGAATGTGCGTGTGATGGAGTGTAAATTTTACTTCTTGTGCGACAGTTTAGATACAGTGGGATTGGAGATTTTCTCAAACTTGCAAACGTGATTCGAATAATTGTTATCGCTACTCATGCGATGAATGATTGTTATGATGTATAACTTATGTGCATATGGCAAAAGATGAAAAAGTTATGTTCGTGATTATGTAGAGATTTTGCAGGTTACATTTCCATACAAGTACAATAAGGCGAAACTACTGCTGGTGAGAGCCGCATATATGATTTACCATACCTTCTATGAAGGTTGCGGTTTGATCCTCGTTCGTCAGTTGGTCTTACTGCCCTTAATGTGATTTTGGAAGATTGAAATTAGTCAGTACATGTGAATGATGCAAATTTTGCTATTTGGTGAGACTGATTAGATAAAATGTGATTGGTGCATCAATGTTCTTCATTGCTCAACACCATATCGGTTTATGATTTTGAAAGTGTAACTCTAATCGTCTACCGTGTCTTGTATGCAGGATTGATTACAGGGAAACTTACAATTTTCATAATTCTGAATGTCCAATGCATCGACTTTCAATTTTGACTTGGGCAAGGAGCGAAAATATGTTTTCTTTCCTTCGATGCTATATTTTATACTTTTTTAATGCGAGCCTCCATAAAATTTATAGGATCTTTTATATGTGCAAAATTAAAAAGAAATTTGATCAGATATAAGAACCGCTTCTTTCTTATTTTATTCCCCAGTATCTACAAATGAACCTCTCTTTGTTTATAAATCGAAAGGCATTACAATATAGAAAAATATATATGTGGAAAGAGTGTGAAATATGGGAAACCAATCAATTGTGTACGTCACCTCCAGTTCAAGCTCATTATCCGACCATGCTTCTTCTGCATGCATAAATCCGGCTGCATTTTGTTTATCAGTAAAGTTTCCTATGTGGCTAACTCCCTTTTGTTATTGCATTTAGAAATTATTTTGAATGCTACGTCTGGAGAACATACGTGCGATGTTTCGACGATGTGTTGCGCAATTACAGACTTTTATTCACCATTTGATTTATAACAGGCGTTTAAGTTACAATGTTCTCTCATTCGAGTAATTAACCGTCTGGTCGATCGGCCTACGTAAGTTGATCGACAACTTGCGCATGTATATTGGTAAATAATATCTGATATCGACTTTAAAGGCTGTTTCTCTTTGACGGCTGGTAAAGGCAAGTGTGTTACCCTAAATAACACTCTTGGTTTAACTGCATTAAATGTGCGTGTTAATACTGCTTCAACTTTCTTTTGTGCCATTCGGGAACTGCATCCCTCTTAAATGGGATGTTCAGGTGGACTGTTTACTTTTCTGGCCCGTAATACGTCTGTTTCTGGTTAATTCCTCTTTTAATAATTGATTCAATTAATTGTCTGGGATAGCCATTAGACATTAAATCGTTAATTGCTTCATTATATTAGTTTTCTTTTGAACCTTGACTAACCAACCTGTCACTTCTTGAAAAGCGGCCACGAACTCTTGATAATTTATATTGAAATGGCACAAAACTGCTGTAATGCAATTACTGTGCAGACTAGGTTGTTTTTGGTAAATTGTTCCATTTAATTTAACATTAGTATCCTTTTATAGTAGTACATCTAAGAAAGGCAAAACCCATCTTTCTCGTACTTTGATGGTAAACCGATAATCTTATGCGTATTGTGTATTGGATGAACTAAATCTTTCTGACGTTTTTGCCAGCTGTTATGACAAAAGACAAAACAAGAATATTGAAGAAATTAGAAAATGATATAAAACCTGGAGTTTTGTGTTATTTAACACTGACCGATATTGATAAACGTATGCTTAACTTGTCAAAAATACCAATCGGTCAGCTAACAACGAAGGCACTATCTATGGACCGAAATTATGGAATTCATTTTTCTAATAAATGCTATTTAGATTTTGAGCCAGCATTTGAATTGCTATTTGAACAAACAGCCGACTTATAACCTACCAGTATTGATTATAAAAATTGGTTCAAGGCTACATTAGTTGATCAGGCTTCAAAATTAAAATCGCCCAAATGTGCAGAACAGCACGCCTTGACAAAGTAACATTTAAATGCGCTTAAAGATATCGGCAGAAATGCAGACATCAAAATGCTACGGGCTGATAAAGGCAAGAGCGTTGTTATAATAGACAAATCTGACTACCTACCAAAGATGGAAAACACGTTGAATAAGAATACAAATTCATGCGTCTAGACGATAAATCAGATGAAATATACAAAGTGAAACACAAAGTAACAAATGAAGTTAAGATCTTGACAGATGTCGGTTTAATTGATGAGGCCACTGCACGGAAGCTCAAGCCAGTTGGATCATCTACACCAACAATATACGATTTACCAAAAAACCAAAAAGATTGTCCTATGAGACAATTTTATCAATGGTCAATTCTTCGTTTCATGCATTGGATAAATGGTTAGTTTGTATACATAATAGTCAAAGCGGTGGAACACGATATATTAGCATCGCCGGTGGCCGGTCACAATCTATGCAAACTTATCTTATTATGCACGAAAGACGTACGATTTCGTTTTAACGAGAGCATGGAGAATCCATTATTTCCGGTGTTAGCTGAGATTTTTCTATGGCATCTAGAGAACACATCATTTAGGAGTGACATAATTAAATGTGCTCAATATATATGGTACATGGATGATATTTTCCTTGTTCTTAAGAACAGGTCCCAATCACGCGTAATACTGGCTCCTACCTATGAGTCGCCAGTAAGCACGGAACGAATATGCACGAGATTTTACTTAGCGTTCGTGCTGTCTTTGGATTATCCTTGTGGGCATAATTGAACAAATTTGTTACTAGGTTCGCAACTCCTAATACATAATGGTAAATTGAATAGAACAATAAACAGATTGATGGTATGGCAATGGGGATCACCTTGTCTGCAATGTTAGCTAAGATCTTTCTAGGGCATCTGGAGAACACATCATTAAAGAGTGACATAAGTAAATGTGCTCAATATATACGGTACGTGGATGATATTTTCCTTGTCCTTAAGAACAGGTCGCAATCATGAACATTGCTTCAAAGTTTCAACAAAGCGTATAAGAATATCGGTTTCACGTCAGAGCACGAGAAAGATGATTTTCGGCCTTTCATAGATGTACTATTTAAGAAAGAATCTAATGGTTAATTAAATAGAACAATTTACCATAAACCAACCTGGCCTGAACAGTATTTGTATTACAGAATTTTGTGCCGTATCAAGATAAATTATCAACAGCTCGTGGTTGCTTTTCAAGAATTTACAGGTTGGTTAGTCCAGATTCAAAAGGCAAAAAATATAATAAAGAAAATAACGATTTAATGCCTAATGACTATCCTAAACAATTAATTGAATCAATTATTAAAAGTGGAGGTAAGCAGAAACACGTATTAAAAGAAAACAGTCTACCTGAACATCCCTTTTAAGGGGAATGCAGTATCCCTAATAGTAAAATAGAATGTTGAAGCGGCATTAATGCGCAGTTAATTTACGAATGTTTTTAAGGTAACACACTTTACCTGAAATCAAATATTATTTATTAAGATACATTATTTATTAATATACATGCGCAAGTTGTCGATCAATTTACGTAGGCCGATTGACCAGACGGTTTATTACTCGAGTGAGAGAACATTGCATCTTAAACGCCTGCTTTAAATCAAATGGTGAATTTACATCTGAGATTGCGCTCCATTTGCTTTATCACGGAGTGTCCTTGCTCCGTGCCAAATAATGCTTATTTGGTTTTATATATGAATTGGTAAGAAACATACACTTACGGACTGAATTGTTTCATTTGTCTATTTGCCAATAAAGCAGTTCAAAAGAAGAATCGATTGTGTTCCAATACTATTTATGAGGGGTTTCTTTAAATTTTCACTCAGGAAGCAATGTTTGGCGTGTAGAATGTGATTTTCTACAAACTGATAAATGATCTTTAGATTCGAAGGTGCAGCTTGACTATAAGAATAGCAGGAAAAATCGTTTCTTTCGTCATTTGTTACAACCTTATATGTTCAAATATGAAATGTTGCTTTTTTTGTTTTCTAATTTATTTTAATCTAAACAGTCGAATGTCGGAGCAGTGTTTAGAGGAGTCAGCGGAGTTCGTACAACAAAGCACTTGCAATCAGGTCACTGCTGATATTGAATTTGAAGGCGTTAAGAAGGTCAATAATAATGCTAATCAAATCGATCGATTGGCGAACATGATAATATCACATGACAGCGGGGTGATTGCTGGTTCTATTAGTTGCAGTGATGAGCTTTACACTAGCTTTCGTACGGTTTCCAACTATTCGGAAATAAATAACGGTCTTGAAGATAATATCGAAGGTTTAGCCGGTACAACAAACGGAAAACCCAGCAAAGAAAATTACACTTGGTAAGCAACTATGTCAATTACTTGAAAATTTGATAAATTGTGTCGATCGGGGCTCGAATATGAAGCTTTCCTTGATAATCAGGAGCTCAGAATAATTGTCATTCTCAATTTTGTACTAAGTAAGTCTATCGTAATAATCTGCGTTGACACCCTTTAAAAGTTTGGTACATATAATATATAGTGAGTTGGTAAAGACTTGATTTGAGGCTATTTTAATCAAGATTGCGATCTTGAAATGAATACCTGACCCATTATGATCATACATTTGTCAGTTTAGACTAAGTTTTGTATAGTGTAGAAAAGGCAACTCATCCATTAGACCGGTTTCGTCCTTATTGGGTACTGATCACGTACTCGCCAGAAATTGCCGTGGACAGGGCTCGAACCTGGGCACGTCTGCTTCGGAATATGGTGCTCTAACCACTGAGCCACCCTGTTCCACACTACGCACAATTTTCAGTTATGCACTTACTAATGTTTCTTGGTTAGGGGGGGGGGCTTATATGGCATCCATTTAGACCTCAAGTTACAACTAGCTGTTCGCAATTTTGAATTATAGAACAGACACCGCACTACTTGGGGAAGTGGTAATGAAATGAAAATAAATATTGGTAAGCGAACATTCGTTGCGTGGCAGAATGGCTAAGTAGTTAGAGCACCCGATTCCAAACCAGAAGTATACTGGTTCGAGCTCTGTCCGCGGCAAATTCTGGACAGTACGTGATGAGTTCCCAATAAGAACGACACCGGTCTACTGGATGAATGGCTTTTTCTACACTTTACTATACTTAGTTTATACTGACAAATGTGTGTTCACAATGAGTCCAGTTTTTATTTCAAGAACGCAACCGTGATTAAATTTATTCAAATCACCGCCCGTGCAACCAATGTTCATTTATTTGAGGTTGACTGTTCTTCTGCTTTAATAAATATACGTACGGCAGATTGCGTCATGCATTTTCCCATTTTTATTGACTAAATAGATTGTGGATTTCGAGTGTAACGCTGGCTTCTACTATTGTGTCGCCAGTAAGCAAGAAAACGCATGGAAACGTGAAAGTAAATCTTGGGTTCAGAATGAATTTGTTATACCCTTATGGTCCTATTTGAACCAATTTGTTCCTAGGTGCGCAACATCTATTACCAAATTGCATATATGTTAGGTCTCCACAAGAAATATTGTATAACTATCATATATTTAATTAATTTATGTCATGTTTACAGCGAAATGTGACAGCTGAGAGTGTATAGATTATTTTACGTAACAGGTGCTCAAAATTAGTTGTAGTTCTCAATTTTGCTGAAATTGAATCTATCTCCAAAGCCATGGTGCTGACAAATTTTGCATGTATGATAAAAATTATATATAGTGAGTTGGCGTTGAAGTCTCTTTGCCGAAGAGTTTATATGAAGCTTTTTCTACAACTGCTTTAATAGACATACGTACAATTGATGGCACTATAAAAATATATAGTGTGTTTGGGGCGAATTTCCGACTCCTACAGGTGAGGCGCCACACAATTGTGCATACGAGATAATGTCCTCTGTTCATGTTGATTTTGGTTTATTCTTCTCGGATCAAACCGTGTTTTTATTAACTTAGCTGTTTCTATGTGTGTCATGCATAATGCATAAATACATATATGCTAAACCTTCGCAACCAAGTATATATATTCATCTAATTATCTGTCTCATTTCCCTAAACTTTCTTTCTTACTCTTATTCTTTTTTAAATGCTTAGTCTTATTTCATATCTTTTTTTTCGTTTCTAACAATGATGATTGTTAGCGATTGCTCGATTTTTGTTTCGCATTTTTTAATAAACGTTTAAAGTTAACGGATGTGTCACGTGATTTTAAACAAGTCATAAATAATTTTCTTTCTGTTGCCTGTTGTGTTCTGTGCTCGCGGAAAATGTAAATTTCTATACTTTTATGTAATCCACCGGCTTCACTTTAAAACTAATATTTGTTATATATCTAGCTCTGCAGACCGTGTCGGAGACCTTCGTTCTTCGATGCTGAACGTAAACGACGGCTCTTCTTCGTTAAATATTGGTGTAAAACTACCGTTCAGTCAATCTTCTGATCAAGTGCTCAGTCTACGCTCAGTTCCACACAAGTCCGTGATTCAACATTCAAGGCCTTTTGTGGGAATAAATCCCGGAATCAATGTATCTGCTGCTAATGGAGTTGTCATTGGAAATGACGACAATAATCTCACCGCGATCGAGTGTACCACTCATGCAACAATCAGTCAGGATGAGCATCGTCAGCTAACATCACTGGAGTTGCCAAATTCTACGAATACATCACATGATAAGAACGGCCACTCTTCCATTTCTTTGGATTGTGTATCTCGACGTGTGCCGTTTTCTACGACTGCGGCGAGATCTTTTAATGGTGATGTTAGTAATGATGAGCATGTTGGCCTCGAAGACGATAATGATCAGAGACGATTGGTGATGCAAGGGGAAGTTACTTCCAGTGAGGCTGAGAATTTAGTTCATTCTTCATCGCCAGAACGTTTTAAACGTGTGTCTGGATCTGAAGAACAGCTTTTTGTGGATAGTACTTCTTCGAAAATGAAGCTAAGCTATAAAAGTATTGGGCACGATCAGCTTGTACCACAAGGTTTTACTGACCACAAAAGTCTTGTTGCGCGTTCACAGTTTGATGAAGAACGGCCAGACGACAGTCACGTGGTTTCGTCAACACAAGAAATCTGTAATTTAGAGGACAATTCTTGTCTGGCTCAATCTTTACATTATCATACAGAAAACAAAAGTACAATTTCCCTGGGAGGTGAGCGAATGTTATGGATTACTGTTGTTGTAGTCAGATAAAGATTTTTTATACTGTTCTATGTACTGCCACTGTGAAATCTCTATTTTCTTCTCGAGGGTCTAGGATGATCATGAAGGAAGAGTGTTGTCTTTGTCTACCTCGGGGGTGAATTTGATTTCTTGGGCAGTTTCGTTAGCTTTTTTCATAATTATATATATATATATATATATATATATATATATATATATATATATATAATGATTAATTATAGGAGTGAGTTTATTATGAATAAAAATCAATTTAGTTCGAAACGATTAATCAACACAAGGTTTTTTTCAGTTATAGCCTTCACAGCTTTACATTCGACTAACTGAGTAATTATTAGTTTGATTACGAGTTTCATTGATAATAATGACCTGTATTCATACGATGGATTAGTAAAGAAAGCTCAGACAACACCTATATATAAAATGGAAACCACACCTATCCGCTCTCGGACGCACGCGCAGACAGCACTCGTTCACAATACCTAATTTCCTGAACGTTGCTAGACAAAACAAGATTCAAGAAATTGTGCTATTGCCAGTTGTGCCAAATTTTAGTTATTCAGACATTTTATTAACAGTTAATCACTCGTATAGCTCAGACTAGTTATCACTCACCCAGTCAAATACATGCTAACGCACATACTGAAAAACTTGTATGCTAGAAAGTATTTGGTCAGAATTGGAAATTGACCTTTGGTATCCGACCTCATGATTGGTTGCCCATAGACGCGAGATTTCCTAACTTCTCCCATGCAAAATGCCGCCGAAGTGATTCGATTTAACTGACGTTTATGATAGTGTTACATATATGCGCTATGTTATATATTATGTATGTATGTATACATATGTTATGTTGTACAAGGCATACAGTTAGGTTTTTCAGTTTGTGCATTCTTTTAAAATATGTTCTTAGTATTAATAATTGTAATATTCAAAATCTCAATTCAAATGAAAAAAAACAATTTTCCTACACGCATTTGTCTAGTCGAGGCTAACGTTTTAGCGGATGGGAGCAACAACAGTGCTCGAGAGGTGGATGAGGAATTGTTGGCTAATCACACACGCGACCAAATTGTTCAGAGCAATGGAAATTTGTCTCAGTTTAGCGGTAGAAGCAGTGTCCACAAAAAATCGCCGAATGGTACCGTTGTTGATAACTGCTTTGTTAGGAACTACAGAAGTTCTACTGTATCGCAGGTATTTAATGATGTTAGCAGAGCCTCAGATATGGATCCAGATGTCAGCTTCGTAGAAGACGATTTCTCTGTGCTCTGCGGAACTCGTCTACCATTTATGTCCAGTCATTGTCGTTTTGACGCTCAGGCGAATGAGGCAAGCTAAACGTGTAATTTGTTTTCTTTTTAACAGGAAATTTAACATTTGTTAGCTTTAAAGTGTGCCGTAGAATTTATATCAATGAGTGAAAATTAGTACCTCGAGATATTTTTTCCGTTATTTTTGAGCGACCTAGTTTTTTATTTCTCTCTATTTCTGTATTTCTCCGTTTCTCTGTCACTCTGGCGTTCTGTTTATCTTTCTGTCCAGTTGTTTTGCTTGACATAAAATGTCTTCCTAAACTATTTAAAGTCGATTAAGTCAGCTACCTCGTAAGTGGATTCCCTTATTTCACTAGTTTATATTCTTCAATTTAAATCTTGTTGCAAAGTAAATTCTTTCTCGAGTATTCTTTCTTATGTCTGGAAAGATGTGCAATATTACTGGAATTACTTAAACTAATGCCTCTGACTGTCTTCTTTATCTGTCAGGCAATTGACTCACTAAGCCAAATGATTATTTACAAGAGCCCTCGAATCCGATAATCATTTATTTTGCATCGATCCAAATTTGTGTCATTACCGAGAGGAATCGTCGATATTAGCCTGATCTACCAATGGACTTATAACCCGTAATAAATCGCTGTGTAGCCCATCGTGCCTGTAATTAAGTCATATCGAGGCATGGAGTCAAAAATAAAATGACCACTAAAGTATCCAATTTACAACTGAAACAGTTAAATACTGTTTGTTGCGGAGAGCTAATATATATGCAAGTATGTATTAGGTGTTGCGAACCTAGTAACAAATTAGTTCACTTGTGACCAGAAGCATAAACCAAAGACAGCATGAATAGAAAGTATAATCTCATGCACATTCGTTTCGTGCTTACTGGCGACTCATCAGTAGGAGCCGGTATTACGCCCTTTTACCACTATATATTTTGGTAAGGAATGT
Source organism: Eudiplozoon nipponicum (assembly GCA_029291075.1). Classification (NCBI taxonomy): domain Eukaryota; kingdom Metazoa; phylum Platyhelminthes; class Monogenea; order Mazocraeidea; family Diplozoidae; genus Eudiplozoon; species Eudiplozoon nipponicum. The sequence continues at coordinate 84,689 of JAQBSW010002037.1, read as the reverse complement.
TGGATAATTTGTACTATAGCATACATTGAAATCTATCGTGTTGGTAGCACGTACTGACTAAGCAACCAAAGTGTTAGTACCATGTACGTTTTCAGTACTATAATGTTGGTATCGGTTACTGACACAATAGCCATAGTGTTAGTATCCTTTACAGACTCGGTATGCCTATTATATAGTGTGAGTTAGCGCATTGTGGAGACTTTATATGATGTTAGCTTCACTACTGCACGTTTACACATTCGTCTAGGAGATTTTACCGTCCTATTATCCCACATTCTTCGACCAAATATATAGTGGTTAAAGGGCGTAATACCGGCTCCCATTGGTGAGTCGCCAGTAAGCACGAAACGAATGTGCATGAGATTATACTTTCCGTTCATGCTGTCTTTGGTTTATCCTTCTGGTCAGAAATGAACTTCTTATAAGCGTTGCCTGCTATTTCGACGATTGCATTAATTAATGTATACGGCTTTCGTCATCATCGCAAACAGCAAAGGAACAGCCATAAATAACTGATGCTTCATTGCCATTTAAAGGTTTCTGGCATTGCTTTTAATAGATGTCACTAAGCTTGCCGCAAATTGTCAGCTGTTTACTGGGATCCGTTGAGTTGAACAGGCTTCCGTTTGCGAGCTAAGAACATTACCGATTCCAAATTGCCACATTGGGAAAATTGCGTGGTACCGATGTTTGAAGCTGATGGTGTGCTGATAAATATGGTGAACTTCGTTCTTTAATACTCATAGGATCATAAATTCTAGTTTTGGATTCGAAACATATATAAATTTTCAATTTATAAAACTTACGTGCTAGGTCTTCTTGTTACCCAATTTGATTTACTATTTGCATATTAAAGGCGCTGTCGTGAAAATATAACCTAATTTACTTGAATAATTTTAGATATTGAAAAATCCTGCATTAGGCTCAGTGATTTGGTCTGCACTCACCATATTCATGGGATCTACTTGAACTTTGTAAATCAAGAGTTATGTAATTATATAATTCTTACTTTCAATAAATCTGAACTGTTGTTGTGTTCGTTCTAGAATGACAGATTTGGGCTGGCTAGTTGGAACTTTATGTCGAAGAAGATGTCACAGGCTCCACCTAAAAGAAATACCAAGTGAAAATTGTGCTAAATTTGCGTCAGGTTGGCGCGGTTTTTATAGTTACAAACTCTGAAGTATATGTGCCCTCGTCTCGCAGCCACAAATTTTGGATAACACTTGACGAGTTCCCAATGAGGGTGGAACAGGACGACTGGATGTCTCTGCCTTTGCTTCAGTAGTCAATGCTTCGTTTATACTGATATATATATATATATATATATATATATATATATATATATATATATATATATATATATATATATCATAGAATTGGTGTTTTTGCCATGCTGAAAAATCTGATTGGAAATGAGAGCGTTATTTTTGTATTGATAAGAGGAAAGTAAATTAAATGACGCAAAATTGGAAATGAGGTCGCCTGCAGTAGCCTGATTTTCACTTATCTACGCTGCAAAATCAGCAAATAATACGACACTTTTTATCATGCACGGAAGGCCTTTGTGGTATATAGACTCTATTTCTCCTTTTAATCATGGTTAAATTTTGACTGTAAAAGAACACTATATCACTCATTTCTAATGAGAATTATTTCGATAAAATTTTGACTTCTTTTAGATAATCTGCCAAATAAGTCAGACGAGATCTTCTACCCAGGGCTGCTTAAGGTTTCTTAAACAGCCGAAACTTAGCCTATGCCTCTGGCACGCATAGAATAATTCCCTCACTACTTATTTAACCCTGTTATTGTTTAGTTAAACTGAACTGGAGGCTTCACGTGAAACAAGGTGATAACTGTATTCAGTTGGACCGTACTGGGTTCATGCTACCATTGCCGGCCTTGAAAATATATAAACACGACATATGGAAACTTATGGAAATTATATAGGTTCTTAAACTTTTACGGCCTATTTAATGTTGAGACTGAAAATGATAAGGGACTCCAAAGATAAACGATTCGTGTCATTTTAATAACATCGTGGTGTTTCAGTTGATTACTTCCCATTGTACTTTAATGATATATAAGTCTATGGTTATCGTGGCTATTTTCGGTGAGTTTTTCTTTAATTAAAAAGCCATAAATTAGTAGATGGTTTACTTTAATCAAGGTTGTGATCTTGATATAGACACCTGAACAATTAGGTACATACATTTCTCAGTATAAACTAAGAATTGTATAGTGTGAAAAGGCAATTCATACAGTGGACCGGTTTCGCCCTTATTGGGTACTCATCACGTACTCTCGAGAATTTGCCGCGGACAAGGCTCGAACCTGGAAACGTCTGATTTACAATCTGATGCTCTAACCAATGTGCCACCCTGCGGCACAGTAGATGGATTGCCTTTCAATTTAAGATAACCATATTTCAGAGTCCTATGGAGAACTACTGGACTCATTCTGTGTTTTTGATCTCCCTACAATTCGGAATATAGCTTGTAAGAAGAAAGAGGCATTTTTTGTTTCCATACCATCTTTAAATGTGTCTGCTAAAATTAAAAGAGCAATTTATTACTGTATTAGTCATGGCACTTTGTTTCGATTATCTTTCGCTATGTTCCTGCTGAGGCCAGAACTAGTAGCGCACTTTAAAGATCACCACTTGCTGTCATTCTATATGTGTATTGATAAATAAATTAACTAATTTCCTCTTTATCTGATACTCACAGTTACTTCTGACAAGTTTCCCTATTAAGACGAACACGTTGTCTATTAGATTGATTTCCTTTTAAGTAAAGATTCCTTAATTTGTGACTCATATTATCACAAACCTTTTTTATTCTGTTTCTTACTTAACTCAAGCGTTTTACAAGTTTATTTAGCGCAGTGTCGATGAAAATTCAAACCACTAACTTAAAATACTATTTTAATTTACCTTTCTGTGATTTCCGTTTGCCTCAGCTTCCGTTTAAAAGAAAACTAGGCATGCTATTTTTTATCACCCAATTTATTTATACTTTCTTGTTCCTTAATAGGATCGAGATTTTTCATGTGGTTCGTACTCGAACGTAATGTGTTCTTCTGTGTCGTTTGATTAATTTAATTGCAGTAAAATGGCTGTTAATCCCGTTGATCTCATTACTTTTTGTGTCTGTTTACTCGTGATCTCTGCGAATTGTATTGATTTAAAAAAATAATGATCCATAGTTTTATGTTTTTCCATACTTCAGTCATTAATTGGGTATTGTATTCTGTTGACACGAGATAATTAAATTCTTTTAAATAATAGTTCATTTTTCATTTTCGCTGTATTTCAATCTCAGACTTTCTCCTTTCAACGGAAGATCGATACGCAATCTCTTTCTCTTAAGCGGCTGGGTCGTGATATTATCATTTTATTCATCTTATCATTCGTGAGAATTGTTAATTTATGAAGTGCTGTGAAATTTTTACCACCTTACATTTACAATTATACCATAATTTGGTTATCCCGTTCTGGTTTCGCATATTAAGCATACAGACATACGGACGATTAAGGATTGATGCTTCACTGGTGTATAACCGAAAAAGGTATTTATAATATTATTGGCTTTAGTAAACAACAGGGTTGCAACTCCTTGTGCCAGTGGATGGCTTACATTCAGTTCGCCTTGCCTTAGATGGTCTAACATAGAGGATTAACGAAAAATATCTGCCAATGCGTTTTGTTTTTAGATGCCAGCAGCCAACGTTGCTTTCAAAAATCGATATCGCCTTCTGAGTCGAGCTCATTCTCTCTAGTTACGTTACTAACACTTAACACGGAGTTTTGATAGGGCGGTTAAACCGAACTCGAAGCTTTGTGTGAGATGGGATGGTTGTATCCCGATAATGCCGGTAGAAAATATGCTAGCGTTCCATGTTTGTCTAGCTTCCGCTCGCCGTACTTCAGGCCGGAAATTTTCATGGTTAAGGGTCAAACAGAGTATTGGCTTTCCTTTCTATGAAAGGCCGTTACATTTGTTTCATGTCTGTAGAGAAATAAAGGACCATCTTGTATTTATTGCTTCAATTTTCGGCTACCGCACAGATGTTTAAATTTCACAGAGTTGAGACTGTAAAGTATGAACAATGACTGTATCAAATAAAATTTGTTTTCACCGACTAATATTGATTGTTAATACTAGACTGTGCATTGTGCAATTTATGTCGACTTATGTTGGGTTTTCAGTTTATTCTTGTAAATTCGGTGAAATTAACAAGTGAAGGTTAAAAATACGCACATTACAAGTCCTGTTTTGTGTTGTGCTATTGATGAATATTTATCTTGTTGTCATTAATGTGGCCCGGAATATTACATTTAAATGATTAAAATGCTTAACGGTAAGCCAGTTGAAGCCTTGACTGGATTTCACGACCCCAACGTGTCTTTTCTAACGAAAGGTGAGACATTTTTAAAGTTGAACCTGTATTTCTTTGACAAGGGATGGATATTCTCATTTACAGCTATTGGCCGCAAAAAGGTCGTTTTGATCGATTTTTAACTGCTTTATCCGATCCGTATACTATAGCGTTTTAACCCTATATTGTCAACACATGTCTTCAACTCATTGGCGTCAATCCGGTAAGTTGAAAACTGTTATTGCTATCAAAACTTGGCGTCAAAGATTTTAAAAATATTTACAATTATGAACAGAATCCGCGGGCGAAACAGTCTATTCTAGCATAATTAGAATTTCACAATGGTTTTATTCTCGTGTACACGTACGTTAAGTGCTTACTGGCGACTCATCAGTAGAAGCCGGTATTAGGCCCTATACACACTATATATTTGATCAAGGAATGTGAGACAATTTGATATTAAAATCTCCTATATATTAAAAGATGTCGTGATTACCGTGAAATGTGATAACAAATATCGATCAAGGCAAGAGTCTATGGATTTGCTAAAGTAACAAGTGTTCATAAGTAGTTCTAATTATAACTCTTTGTACAATTTTTCGTATCTTCAAATCTATTATGTTGGTACCATGTACCGACTCGGCAACCATAGTTTTAGTACCATGTGCTGACACAGTCATAGAGCTGGAATCCTTTACAGGTCTCGGTATATATATATATATATATATATATATATATATATATATATATACATATGTGTGTGTGTGTGTGTTATATGGTGAGTCGGCTTTGATGTCGCATTGTCCCAGATTTAATATGAAGTTATTTCTACTACTGCAGGTCTACGCATTCGTATAACAGATTTTTCCGCCCAATTGTCCAACATTCCTTGAGCAAATACATAGTAAGAATAGACTGTAATACCGGCTCCTACGGCCGATTCGCCAGTAAACTCGAAACGCATGTGTACATGAGATTATACCATTCGTTCATGTTAAATTGGTTTATGTTTCTAGTAATATTTTAACTAATATTTTTCTAGGTGCACTACGCCTAATACACATTTATTTTATTGTTCATGCAGAAATGTAACACAAAATTTGATTTTGATGGCCGTAGCTGTGACATTCGTAACAGAAGCACGTCTACATCAGCTGGTATGGAGGGAAATAATTTCAATAATAGCATACAATTTGACACTTTCAAGACCAAATCCAACGACAGCATGCAAAGTGATGAAGTGGCCGCGTTAAACACCAGGCGAAGAAATTTGTTGGATGCTGCAATGTTTGGTGGATACAAAAGTGAATCGAAACAATGTCAGGCGTGGAAATTGCTTAGTCCAGCTGGTATGTTGGTTGTGCGCTGTTCCATTGCATCGCCTAGAGCTCCCAAGTTGATAGCCGCACACCCTCATGCTCCACTGAGTAAGTTGCGCGACCATCACTAGTTAACTTGTCAATCGATTATTTTCAGCTACCTTCAGCGAACACGTGTTAAGTCAGTGATTATAGATGTTTATTTAAATTTCAATACGTTTAGTTGAATCACATTTATTAGTGAATTAAACAAGTACATAATGCGAATCCGAATTGATGACCGACGGATCCTAGCCGGTCGCTCCGACAGTTCTTTCTTGGTGATTTCTGATACGAACAGTAAATGATGATCGTCTTTTAAAAACAAAATTTAATACCATATTTCATTATGTAACAGGCTGTAATTTATCGCGACAGTGTACTGCAGCTGAAAAGAAAGTTAGAAGAAATGCAACTACCGACGGCATTTATTTTTATATGGAGATTAATTTTAAGGCTCGTTCGGGCACCAGTCGCGCTCATATATTTGTTGGTCTTCAAGTCAGGTTTTAAATACTGGATTATCTTATAGGATTCAAAGCTGTGATTAACCTGAATTTTAAAGAACTATTCCCCAGTTATGTATTTATTCATCTTTATAGGCATGTGCTTCTCTATATATTTTTACGTATATATGAAAGAATGTATTTATGAACATATATGTTTGTATAAACGCATGTAAGCATATATGTGAATATATGTATGGATGTATGTGCATAGGTTTGTATGTACTTATTATGCATTTACGTGTGTGGACACTCACGTATTTATTTATTTATGTGTATACATGCATGCATCTGTGTGCTCTGTAAGTATGTATGCATAATTGTGTGTATTTGAGTGCGTATTTGTGTGTTTATGCATGTATGTGTGGTTTATGTAAGTTTTTAGGTGTGCATGTATGTATGTATGTGCATGTGTGCTTGCTCGTATGTGTATATGCATGTATGTGTGCATATATGTACATGGGCGTGTGTAGGCTTAAGTACGTATTTTAATGTATCTGGTCATTTATGTGTACATGTGTACAGTTATGCATGCATGTGTGCACGTATATGGGGGTGTATATATGTACATATGTATGTGAGTGTGTTTATTTATGTATGAATGTTAACGTGTGTATGTACGTACGTAAGTATTTATTTGTTTATGCATAATTATTTATGTGTGTTTGACTGTATGAATTTTGGTGCGTACATTTGTGCATATGTTAATTTATGTATATATGCGTGTGTTCTTGTATTTATTCATGTATGTATTTGAGTGTGTATTTACGACATATTTGATTATGCATATATTTATTGATGATTTGGTGTATGTATGCACGCACTTACGCTCGTATTTGTTATGTATGTTTATGTGCATGGTTTATTTATGTACTTATGCGTGGAGTTTTAGTTGTATTTATGTATGCATATATGGGTGTTTCGCTTTCAAATTCATTTAAAAAATAATTGATTGCGCGGGTGCTGGTAACAATTCTTTAAATCACGTTTGCGAGCTTGATGTAAACACCAATCCCATTGTATTTAACCATTCGTCGCGTTTCCATCTTCCATGGTCATCATCAGAGTACGACGGCAAACTGACAAATCGCATTGCATATATATGGAAAGCAAAATTAGATATACGGCTCTCACTTCTAGTAGTCTTGCATACAATGTACGTGTATGCAAGTCTACTAGAATTGAGAGCCGCATATCTAATTTTGTTTTACATATACATGAAATGCGGTTTGATCCTCGCTAGAAAGTTTGCCGTCCTTCTCTGATGATCATCATGGAAGGTCGAAACGCGTCAGTGCGTTGCGACTGGCGGTAGTTTTGTTATGTTGTTCGACGTCTGGTTAAAGGCAATGGGATTAGTGTTCAAATTCATTTATCATAAATTTATACAGTGTCCGATGAAATCAATACCATGATGTTTTTTCTTTTATCTCTGATTACTTTGTTCGGATTTACTTAAGATTGAATTTTAATTTATTGCTTAATCGGTATTTTGGTCTTTTATACTCGAACCACCCGTTCCCATTGCCTTTATTTGGCGACAGGTCACAAAATGCAGGTATTTTCCCAGGAGACGCCGAACAGCACGACTACAAAGATGAACTTATGTGTACTAGTGGAAACTACCAACGAGAGAGGCGATTCAAAGCGTAAGTTGTCTTCTGAATCGATTGTAAGAAAGTCACTTCAAAATTCAACATGCTCTAAAGCACTGTCTCATTTTCCAGCTCTTTGCTCCTCGTATTCTGACACAGATGAGGTCAGTAAGGCCCTGCTAAGTGTTCCTGGACGTGAAGTTGCAAGAAGTGGTAAGTTAGCTTGAAGTTAACATCTGCATCCATTTGGTCTTAAAAATGCTCTCTAGGCGTTTTTTCATTAACTCTTTACTCAAAACATAACATCTCTCCTCTGTACCTTTTATATATGAAGTATCCCGTCGTCATATTTTAAAAATACATACAAATCTGAACTGATATCTTTGATCGATCAATATTTGAGCAAATACATTTGATGATAAAATTCATGCTTCTCGGAATATATTACTCTTTCGTGTTGTTTCTACATCTACAAGACATGTAATGGTAAAGTTCGTGAATGGCTGGATTAACGCACCGTACTCACTTTTAATAAAGGCGAAATTTCTAGCTTGCATCTCTATTTGACGACTATTGATAGAAACTGCATTGCCGAGAGTTAAACAATAAATGATTGCACGAAAGGTTAGTGAATATCATTAAATCGCGTTTGCGATCTTGAGGTGAATACATGTCCCATGTTAGCTTACTTGACGTACAACAAAGCTAAACTGTTGGCAGTCACACGTAGTCTGGGGCGAATGTTACTTCCCCGGAAATACCGGCTGCAAAATTTTTATGCAGTCAAGAACATAACACTAATGATAAGAATATTGCGCACATCGTCCAAATACGCAATGTCCTGTTACTCAATTTCTGAACTAAGACTGTTAAAAATGTTAATAGACAGTATCTAGTGCAATGCAAATATTAAGCTATCCACGTTTTCCTATTGAATTTGCACAATGTTTCGTCAGTTCTTCGTGTAGACAACATGTCTAGGAAAGCTAGATTATCATCTTCTTTTTAAACTTTAAATCTAACATTCAGATGCCATTCATGAAATTTACTAAGCAGTCCTTAGGCTTGCTCACGACTATCACTAACCAAAAATATATTATCACCGTAACGGTTCAAGCCCACACTTAAGCATATTGGCCGTGATCGAGACCAAAGCCGAATACATTTCTAGACTTACATGCTATCTGTATAATGGACTATTAAAAATAACGTGAATTTCTGAACATGATAAATAAAGTCATCTTTGCAACTGTGCTTGTCTCAGCTTCAAATTTATAAATTTCTCCCGGTTATAATGACATACAAACGAAATTGTTTACTTATAAGGATCATTAATAAATAATGACTCAACATCAAACAAGCACATCCAATGATTTTTAACGTACGATTTGTCAGCCATTTCATACTAGTGATAGGGATCAGTCAAGCTGTACTCAGATAAGTAATTTCTTACCGGCTTCAAAAGGTCAGCCAACCATTTGGCCAATTTATGCGATGACGCATTTGTCATTAAGACGATCAGTCTTAAATCAGTACCATGTTTCTGAGACATCAGTTACGCATACAATGCAGTTGTTGGTGTTCTAGCTGGTTTACATTCTGTGTGTTTGACATGTCATCAATCCATCTACTACCAAATAGAATAATTGTCGAAACGACCCTCACGGAATTTCCCGTTTCATCACACTTAGTGCCAATTTCAAATTGTAGATCAGAAAGCAATGCGTTCACATTGGAAATATACTCGTAACGATCCATAACGACCAAGCCATATCTCTTTGCTGGTTAAAAAAATACTAGGACCTCGATTTTTCCCCATTTCCTGTAACTCTGCGAGGCGTGATTTTTTCAACAAAGATTTCGTTGTATGTTAACAATGTTAATATTGACTGCAAAATTCCATGATCGTTACATTGAACTATAGTTCGCTGTCTTAATTATTCAATTTTATATGGTATGTCCGATTAACTATTGCCTTGAAGACTACTTCAGTTACTGTACAATCTTTTCCAGGAATGTAACAAATTTTGCCATAAGCGAGAACCTAACGTTGTAACGAAGTTCGTTACTTATTCGATAGTTTGATAAAAACATGTTTCGATTGAATATGTCATTATGAAGTGAATGCTTCAGCATTTAATTAGTTGCTTATCTAGTCTTAAGAACAACACTATGACAAATATGGGAATATTTAGTTTATGCAAACAGAAAGAGTTCATTCAAAACGTCCGAAAGATTTATAGAATGTGCTAGAATGTGACTTATTTTGGCGTCTGTCTTTTCGGCACAGTGGAGTCCCAAGTGATGAAGGTTTTGTCTTTCTTATGGTAATCATAACTTTTTTCTGTTTCACCGAAGAACGTCTGTTAAAAACACCAGACTCAACTTCATTAGCTAATTTACATTTTATTTTAAATATATAAACATATTTGATGCAAATTCTTGGAGAATAGTTAGTCTACAGACACTAAAAACATTTATTATTCGAGTGTAAATATAGTAACACGTTCATAATTGTACAGTAGTGCTTTCGCTCCATCTTATCAACTCATTTAATGTAGAAATAGAACGCAAGTGTCTATTGTTATTAAACCGAAGAAAGAGTCTAAATAAATTGTACAACAAAATATGTACCAGTGGACAGTTTTTCCTGGAGCTTAGAAAGTCTTATTGTAAAGGCAGTGCACGAAAATGTTTGTGTTTGCACAGTTCTGGGCAACGTTGATTTATTTCTCTAACTTTTGTATAAGCGAGCATGCTTACACACCCAGTCTTAGTTAATATTCAAAAACTTTTTGTTCAAATTTCGTATTTTGCACAAGAGAGGATATGTTTAGTTAATGATGCACGTGCTTCGACAGTCTTATTTTACACAAAAAATGTTGTCATGTGATTCTACAAGCGTGAATTCAATTTTATACTGCCTCTGCTTGCATATGATTATCCAAAGGTTCAATTACAATTACAAATCATGCTAAATGCAGTTTATAATAGAATTTTATCGTTCAAACTAAGTAGAGGAGGTTCGATGATCGATACTATAAAAACTAAGTCAACTACAAAATATGTGGGTGTCAATGCCAAACACAATCTACCTTATTGTCTCTTCATTGCCTCTTCACGTTTTTATTATAAGTGAATGTATAACAGAATCTTATTAACATTACATACATCTCGCAAAAGATTTTTATAACTATTATATATATATATATATATATATATATATATATATATATATATATATATATATATATATATATATATATATATATTGTCACTTTTGATAGCCAGCCAGCTTCTTGTTAAAATACATTAAAAATTGTACTTTGCTTATACGATAATTGATATATTGCGCAAAAGCTTATTATATAAATTTCATAACCTTCATCGAGTCGTTCATATGCGAAATGCTGAAACCCAGATTATTAGTATTGATGCCCAAAAATGATTGTATTTTTAAACAGAAATTACCGCGTTCAATTTTTAAATCCCCGCACCCGGTCAAATTTTGTTACAGCTTAAAAGGGTAAGAAATAAAATAGATGAAAGTTTTTTTGGAGAAAAATTACCTAATTAAAAAATGGAGCTTATTCGTCCTATAGTACTACGAACATCAGTATACATGACTGTTAAACTGAAAATAAACAGAAATAAAAATGTCCCTAAATAGGTTTGTTTTATATATATATATATATATATATATAATTAATCAGCTGAGAGACTAAATGAATTTTTATATATATATATATATATATATAAAATTCATTTTGTCTCTCAGTGATTAATCATTGGTTATACAGCAGGAAGAAAAACACACGTTGAATAGATGAAGTTAAATTTAATTGCGAATGATTTTTATTAAGATCTTGACAAAAAGGTACGCAGATAGGAAACTATCTGACATTAAACTAATGATCACGTCATTCAACTAGAGTACAAGTGAAATAATCAACTACATTTAATAACTCGCCACTACAAAATTCAAACCATGCACACATTCGACATACATAATACAGCTTTAATAAACTTTCATTCATTCATTTTGATAACCATGTATACCCAATATGTAATTTAAGATTACGTGTAATCAAGCGTATAGGAAAATTGGGTTCAATTGAATGAAATCTAACGAAATACGTGAGTTAATGTATAACTTAAAAAAATTGTATAGCGTGCGGAATGGTGGCTCACAGGTTAGAATCACAGACTCCGTAGCAGTCGTTCCCAGGTTCGAGCCCTGTCTGCGGCGATTTCTGGACAGTACATGTGCAGTTCCTAATAAGGACGAAACCGGTCTACTGGTTGAATAGTTTCTACAACACTATGAGATGCTTATTTTATACTGACAAGTGTACACTTAATTTGATTGGTGTTTATATCATGCTCGCAACCTTGATTTAAGTGAATAGTTGTCTTTTTGCTTTTATTTGCTGACACTGTTTTCTTTACCATAACTTTGATGAGTAAGTGCTTGGGGATTTGTAGCCGCACCATTAACTACAGGTAATGCGGCATCATTTTCTTTTTGTTCGGAGGAACATACTTTCTCAGGTAATACTGCTACTGTTGATAACGATTTCTGAGTAGGTTTTGATCAAATTTTTTTCCTCATCCAGACGAACTTTGTGATGTATAACAGTAAGATACTGTTTGTTGTGGAGAACTAATATATATGGTATCCTGTACGAGGTGTTGCGCATCTAGTAACACATTAGTTCACATAGGGCATAAAACCGGCTCCTACTGAGAAGTCGCCAGTAAGCCCGAAACGAATGTACACACTAGATTATACCTTCCGTTCATGCCGATTTCGATTTATCCTTTTGGTGCAATTTGAACTATTTTGTTACTAGTTGCGCAACAACTAATACAAAATTGCACTTTGTGATAAGATATTAATTACAGCCACTACTTAATCTTTATTAATCTTGGATATCGCATGATTAAATTTACTAAACTTTGAGAGCCGGCTCTTGTGTAATCGCAAGTGCCCCATATTATCAATAGTCTTTCTGACTATGCCCCATAAAGTACTGAAACATTTGCCTAATCTACTCTGTGGCCTGTATTGATTTGTGATTCGTTGTATCTGACTTCCTTGTTGGTACCAGACCTCTAATAGTTGGCTTTTGGGGCAAATGTTGAATGATACGGCGCATCAACTATTGTTTTTCTTTTTCAATGTAATTGCTGCTACAACTACATTCAAACTCGTAGATGTTTAACGATTTGAATGACAACAGTGCCTACTCTTATGATTCGCTGCGTACCAAAACAGATATTTAACTTTAAATTTGGAAAATTAGGCTCTGTTAATCGATTTGACTTTTTTTCAGTTGCTGTTGGAAATTCTCCTAGATATGGCAAATTGAACTGCATCGTTTCTTCTCATTGTCTGTTTCCGGGCGCTATCTGTGTTTCATTTTGCCATAAATAAACCGCTATGAGTGTCCGTTCTTCTGTGTGAACACTTTCATTTTGGAGAACTTTTCCATTTTATGTTTAGGACAAATCCTCCTTAAAAGAATGAAATATTTACGGAACAGGATTTTGCCAAATTACTTCACCTGTGTTGTGTCAAACACTAGCTGAGTTCCGGTTTTTTTCGGCGGCCGCCATTATCAGTCCATGACGCATCACTACTGTTAAAAGAAACTAATGAAGCAAGTGCGATTTTTCCTCTAGCCATATGATTTTTACTTCTGACTGACCTTCCACTACGTAGATATGTGTCACGTGTGTGCATGTCCGCAACTGCTATGCTCATCAAACTAAGTGAAACTACTGTGGCCAAATACGAATTTACCATTTACATGCGTCAGGCTATCTGCTTTATGCTCCCTCTAAAATAACTTAACTGCAGTCGCTCTCACATTATAGGTCACGGAGCCCAATAAATCAGGTATGCTCATCATCACCTCATGCAAAATTAAGTGCTAAAATTTAGAAAAAATATGAAAAGTGCACGTGTGAAATTTCACTCAAACCACTCAAGTTGTACTTATGGCCTGCTTGTATAATAACATCTGTTGACATATCGTTAGATGGGCGCACATCGCGTATGTGCATGTACTCGTGTATAACTAAAAATACGTAGTTAAATATAATTAATACACATGTTAATCTATCTAAGTGAAACTATGATCAATAGATGTTAATTCCCCTTCGTTTGTTAAGCGTTCAACTCACTACGAATCCTAAACTATAACTGAACAGTTAAAAGATGACATTTAGATGAAGTGTACTCTCAATAATTGATTAACCAATAGTGAGATAATGATCCCCATCTTATTTCGCTATTCGTAAACTGTTATTGGAGCTAGCTTCAGATTCTGATTCGTACTCTTTTCTTTTACTAGCATAAGGTAATGCGTCTTTCCAAATACAGCATAACGATTTTGCCATAGCTGTTTCATTCATAATATCATCTCGAGATTTTATTTCGTTAGATTCTCTAATCAATCTCCTCATCCTGTTACGACTATCTATCGATATGTGTCTGCTATCAATCCAGTGAATGATAGCATGTCCGGTCTACAATGCATGACGGGCGAGATCAGATCTGGCAACATGTCCATACTGGTTAATTATATTAAGATACTGATTTTCGTACGATACGAATGGTCTGACTTGAAATTAAGAAGGATTCCAGATTAAGTATTCTTCCTGGAAATATCTCATGCTAATTTCTGACCCTTTCTAATTAACTTGACATCCGAAAACAGTAATTCACATGAGGATTTCCTTAAAAAGTAAATTTAAGTTCGCTCGTTTAAGAAGTTTACCAATTTATCCTTATCATGTCATCCAAGATCCATAGGCTTCAGTGGTGTCTTACCCAAAGTTTACTTTACAAATAATGCATAAAGATGTTTGCTATTGATATCGATCAACGTTGCTCCATAGAAACACCTCTAATTTGTTTCTGAAATTGTTACCTTAATTTAAATTAAGTAGAGGATATACATATAAACATCACCTCAATAATATTTTTAGTCTTCTTTTTACTCCATATTAATATCGACTGGTAATCAACAAGGAAACGTTGAAAATATCCATGGCTTCGGGTACCGGTGTATTTTTGTACATATATAATACATCTTAGCTCACTAACCTATCATTTTCATGAACAATTTCAACCAACTGATAAGAGTTAATCAATGTATGGTCAGCGAAATAGGAATATTTTCTTATTCTATGACCAAGAAACTTAGAAATTTTAAATGTTGGGGAGTGTTGTACATTGACAACAATACTTAACGGGTTTATGCACTTTAACCAAACTATGCACTCTGAGTTCAACTGTTTCTTTGTATGAACTCGATAGCAAGTACCAGATCCAATTTCTCACTAACAATCGTAATATTGATTAATAATTAATAATTGCTCTTGTCATCTATCAAATGGGGCTTTTATTATATTGTATACCTCATTATTTTTAAAATGTTGTAAGTATATATTATTATAATCGGATTGGATCATCAGAACAATGAATTTTCCTCTTTCCGTTGTTATATATATAATTATTCTTTATTCACTTTTTTATGAACCCTTATATTTCATAATTGGGCTTAAATTTATCCTCTTGTTTAATTAAAACCATTTAAGCAACGTCTGATTCAAATTTAACCGTATTCTTATCTGAAACATGTTGCACCGTTTTGCAGCCTATGTAATGACTTCATTCATAACTGATCTTACATTTTGAATTGTCACGCTAAGACCTCAGTTAAGCAATTCATTGTGATTAACCTTAAGACTTAGCTTTGATAGATTCACTTTACGATTAGCTACGATTCATTTAGTAATGTCCTGGGAAGGTCTATAAATTTCCACATCGGCCAGCTTTCTATCATGCTGATTTTTCGAATTTCTCTATTAAGAGCTTTATCAGTTAACTCCTCTGTACATTTAGAATAATTTGTGTGCAAAATTGAAAGCAACATCGATCTTAATTTAGTTTTTTCTTTAATAAATAAAAATGTACGTTTATCCAAATCACGAACCAACGTGTTCATAATATTTGCACAAATGTTTCGTTTAAGAGACAGACAATACGCATTTTACTTAAAATTTAATTTAAATCGAAAAAATTACATTGTAATACAATAATTTAAACAATTCTTTAGACATGACATATTTTACGGTTGCCCCATGAGTTGCTTCTTTACTTGCGTATATTGTTTTGTTAAATTTGGCGGCATCGCTGCTGTAATATTGCTTAAGAGGATGAAAAAACGCGAAACTGGATGTTTTAATATTGCCTGATCTGTGTTAGTCGAAACTCAGATGAGGTAAATTCACAATGATACGGTTGTTGTTAAACATGTTCTCATTGTATAATTGAGGTGCACAACTTTTATAATGAATATGATGGACGGTGCATGTTGATTTCGTGTGTAGAGTTCGTGCAAGGCACAATGCGATTACTCAAGGCGACACTGTTCGTTTAACGAGAATGTTGACTTTCACAGGAAAACTACATTTCGTGCACATAGTAGAATAGGTGTTTTTAGGTCCCCTATGTCAGTAGGAAAGATTTTACACTCCTTCATCAGCTCGCATGTGATTAATGTAGTTTCTTCTAAAGTAATGTTAGTAGAGATTGATGCCACATCACGGGACGTCATTTTTTTGTGCCAAATTTTGAACGAGGCCTGAACTAAATCTAACGTGTCAAATTAGCAGTAAACAAAGCAATGCAAACGACTGCATCGGACATCAAATGAACTAGGTCAAAACGAATATTCCAGTGGACTACAATTAAGCAATCAATGATTGCGCGGGTGGTGGTAACAATTCCTTAAATCAAATTTTCGAACTTGAAATGAACACTAATCCCATTATATTTAACCAGTCGTCGAACAACATAAAAAAACTACCGTCAGCCACACGTACTGACGCGTTTAGACCTTCCATGATTATCATCAGATTACGATGGAAAACTGACTAACGAGGATCAAACTGCAAAGAGAAATTAGCTATATAAGGAATACAGGTGATGCGTTTGCATTGTAGTAATGTTTTTTTAACAACTCAAATTATATTTTTATAAATGTCATAAGTTTCCGTTTGATTGAGTGAGTGATTTTGAGTTTTATTTAAATTTATCTCCTTCAGTTATACTTGTGTATGGTAGTTTGTAATTTTACGTGTTTTGTTATGCATCTATTATTGTATACGTGATTTTACTGTTATGAGAAAATTTTAATCTTTAAAGAAAATCACCTAAGTCGGCAAGAACTCTATATGAAGTTTTGAAATATCGTCGTGCCATTCTGTTTATCACTTTTGGTTATTCATTTTGCTCCAAATGAAGATCAGATGCCTTTCCTTCTAACTTTAATTAGGCTTTTCTTCTCCCGATCATCGACTTTATTCTATGCGAAAACTTCCAACCAATATGTGTGCTAAACACCGCTTTGAATATATTAAAGCCATTGCTATTCAGTTGCTCCGCACCCGAGTTTCATTGAGGAATTCAAAGAGGAATTCATCGTGACCGCAGATATATTAACCGAACTTTGGCCTTGCTCCGTATCTTGGCCCATTGCTTTTTGAATAAAAAAAACTAAACTGCTTGCTTCATTTAATTCTGCACTGCAGTTGATCCAGTTAACCGTAGCTCTGTAAATAGTTTTAGTGAAATATGGAATCCCAGCCAATTTTGTATGACATTAATCATGTCAAAGACCGGTTAATGAGAGAGGCTCTCATAGGACATCACAGAATTCAGACTAGCAAGTGCACTTAAATATAGTATTTTGTTTACGCAGACAACAATATTTTCCTTGACAACAACTTTGGAACCCTTAGTAGAGTGCGAACATGCATTGGCTCGTTTGTAGCTGAATTGTTTCTCGAAATTTAATTTAAATGAAGACAAGGCATTTCTAAGTGCGTAATTGACTTGGTATAACATCTTTACCTTTCCAACTCTGTCATAGAGCATGCTGATAGCTTTGGATGCCTTGCGCCCCTCGTCTTTCCCGACGTTGAGGACAAATATAAAGGAAGGATTCGCGTGGATAATGTCCGATGCACCCCACTAAATTTAAATAAATCCCTCAAGTAAAGGATGGGATCATTATTTGAACCAAGATTCAGGTTTAACAAACTTATGTCTGATCAGTTCTGCTTAACGGATGCGAAATCTGATCCTTGTGTGTTATAGTAATTCGAAAATAAGATGTTCGATTATAAGTACCTAAGTGTAACATTAAGAGTCCGTTGAAGCGCACCTGTGTTAAGAAACTATGTTTAAATATAGTACAACTCTTAAGGGAACTTCAACAGAAAACTTATGATGACTAAACGACTTTCTTTGGAAACTTGACCAAAACTTGTGATTTCAACTCTCGCTTCAGATACCAATATCTTTCGGCGATGGCGCGGTTAAAGTCAACTCAAATTATGGCTAATTACACCAAGAATAGTACTTCGATTGCGTAAGGCTTTAAGGCGTATGCAGTATTCGATGAGTTAGTAAAGCATGCCTCGCCTTCTTTTCTGAATTTGACACAAACCGCGTGGCCTGGAGATCGGTCATTCGAGACGCTTGCAATTCCGGGTTAATCCTTCGCGGGCATCAGCCACAATGTAGTAAAATTGTGAGCCTGCTGTAACTCAATAAATGAGAAAATAATTTCGGTCTTCTACGTCTTCTATGCCTTTATTATTTACGCCCATAAACACTATATCTTCTGCATTTCAGCGTTATAAGTATTTCTTTATCTCTTAAATTTGCATATGATTACTAATAATTCCGGGGAGTCTCTTTAATGGGCCGGTCTAAATCAATAAATTTCAAAAGCACGAAATTTTCGCTTTCATTGATAAGACTAGTTTCGTTGAACATCACAATTTAAATATCTTAATTAGACCATGTATAATTTTAGAGGGAACCTCGACTAGTTTTAGTTATTTCTCACCAGAATTGAGTATGAGGTCAGATTTGTTAATCTTTTAATCTCGTCATTTTCAATTTTTTCACGTTTTTCATTAATTACATTTTGAGTAACTTTTTTTAAAGTCAAATGGAGTTTAACCATTTATATATATATATATATATATATATATATATATATATATATATATATATTGATAATGTCAGTATTTTTTCTTTGATAATATTGTAGTATAGTTTTAGTGAAAAAATAAAGCTTTGATGAACTAAGTGACGGTAAATATATTATCTCTCTCGTATAATTTTATTTAAATTTCAGTAAAGCTTAAAATGCAAACTAATGTTAAGTCACATTAAGTAGTAATCGTTTTCTAGTACCCTGTTGGTGGGCGTTAAATATGAGCGTGGACGAGTTTTTTCATATTTTACGTTGATTTTATTGATTTTGACGATGTATGCGTGCTGATTATTATTTTCGCATGAAATAGTTGTTGTACATGCTTATCTTTCTTCGGTATTCTAACTTTTTGTGTATTGTGTGCTCGTCTGTTTATAATACATTTATATTTTTTGTGATTTCATGTTGTTTTGTTATTGCTTATGTTGTTTTGTGTATATGGATAAGAATTTAACATCTTGAGGTTTTTGTCACGCTGGTTGTCTGTCTTCGATTCTTTGTGTTATTTTTTCTGATTGATTTTGTATGTTCCAACGTTTTTGCTAATGATGCATTCGTGGATGCATGGACGGATGAAAATTGATAATAAATTTATTTCTCTTCCGGTGTTTGTGAAGCTTATTTGCATTCTGCTGACGTTTCGGCAATTCTTTACTATTGCCATCGTCACAGCTCATTCGAAAGTCATACAAATGGTAAAACAGAAAGCAAAATTAAACACACAAAATCATTTCTCTTCTTCATCACCTCATCATTTTGTAAACGTTAATAAAATTTACTATTAATCATATCTAATGTTGATTAAAACAATGCAAAAATGCGAAACTGGATTAATCAGAATTACCTGATCTGCATTTTCGCTAACGAAGGCAGAATTCAAGATTTTTTACTTTCCTGAATATATTTTGGTGGTCATTGGTGGCTGCATTCTTCAGTTCACCCACCATCACAAGTTTTAAAAGCAATATAGTTTTCTTTTTAAAACTTGTGGTGATGGGTGAACTGATAAAGGCATCTGCCAAAGGATGTCGAAATATTTTCAAGAATCAAAATAAATTGTATTAAGCCTGTGTTACTCAAAACAAAGTTCAGGGAATTTTAATAACTATTAACCAATTCTAGTGCTTTATTTACAATAACACATGATTACTTATATATCGACATAACCCTATATATATATATATATATATATATATATATATATATATATATATATTCTACGTTTGATCAATGCATCTCCAGTTACACTAGTTTACAACGAGTTTCGAGTAAACACTTTTATGAAGTCAATCGATAAATCATATTAAGACGTGTCATTTGGTTATTTAATTCATGTTACGATTACACCAAACTATATTTCCAACATCTCTCCATTTCCACTTAAATTTATCAAGTTTACGCATATGAAGCAATTACAGATTATAATTCAGCTTCAAAAGTTGTACTAAATTATTAAGTTGCTTTCTCTATACAATACATGTTTTTTCACTATTATTGAATATCTAGACTCCTGTTAACTTACAGAAATGTTAATCGATGAATAAATTAATTCCTACTAATAAGATAAGTAAGGTTGCTGATGTTGGTTTGTTCAATGGTAACAAATGCCAGAGTAATTACGTAATAGCTGTTGTGAACCTAGTAACAAATTAGTTTAGTTGTGACCAGAAGGATAAACCAAAGACAGCATGAACGGAAAATATAACATCGTGCACATTCGCTTCCTGCTTACTGGCGATTCATCAGTAGAAGTCAGTATTACGCCCTTTACCCACTATATATTTGGGTGAGGAATGTGGGAAAGTAGGACGGTGAGATATCCTAGACGAATGTGTAAACCAGCGGTAGTGAAGTTAACATCCTATAAAGTCTCGACGATGCGACTTCAACGCTAACTCACTATAAATAATATATACCGAGTCTGTAAAGGATACCAACACCATGGCTATTGTGTCAGTACCCATTACCAAAATTATAGTACCGAAAACGTACATGTTACTAACACTATTTTTGCCGAGTTGGTACATGGTACCAACATGATAAATTTCATTGTATGCTATAATTCACCGAAATTGAGAATTACAACTATTTCTGAACATCTGTTACTCCAGTAAATCCATACACTCTGTTATTATCAATATCAGTTATCACATTTCGCGGTAATCATGATATCATTCAATTCAACAGATTGATACTGTTTTTGGCGGAGAACTGATATATATATATATATGCAATTATGTATTAGGTGTTGCGAACCTAGTAGCAAATTATTCCAATTATGTCCATAGTGTTTATACCATGTACTTTTTCGGTATTATAATTTTCGTATCGAGTACTGACACAATAGCCATGGTGTTGGTATCTTTTACAGACTCTGTATATATTATATATAGTGAGTTAGCGTTGAAGTCGCATTGTTGAGACTCTACATGATGTTAACTTCACCTCTGCAGGTTTACACATTCGTCTAGGAGATTGTACCCTCCTATTATCCCACATTCCTCGCCCAAATATATAGTGGGTAATACCGGCTCCTGCTAATGTTTCGCCATTAAGCCCGAAACGAATGTGCTGTAGATTATAATTTAAGTTCATGTTGTCTTTGATTTATACTTCTGGTCCAAATTGAACTAATTTGTATCTAGGTTCGCAATTCCTAATACATAATTGCATACATATTATTTCTCTGACACAAACCGCGAATGAAATTGGAAAACTGAAGCCATTCCAAAATCAGACATACATCAAAATGACAAAGGTAATTGAAATGGTTCAGTAAGAAAATACGAAAGAGAGAAAGGATACTTAAAGTAATCGCGAATGGGGCTCGTGTATAAATGGATAATTCAGATACAATTTCAGAAGATTTGTAAGGCATTGAAATGAAAAGAATGTTAAACGAAGGAACGAAATTGAAATTATAATGTTGCGTGTATTCGCTGTTCTATCCAACTTTTGATCTTTTAATCTGAATATTTAATTCCTTGGATACATCCTGTCTTCTTTGCTTGCTAATAGCTAGTGCGACATTGAATACTGAGCCTAGCAAATTTAAACTCCTGATACATTCGTAACATTATTCCTCTGTTTTATTTTAGTTGTCTCTCTTATTTAGGTTGCATAGGAGATACGTGTGCAGCCTTCCCAATCTAATTAATGGCCAGTTTCCTGTGAGTGCCTAGCTAGGTCCGATTTCTTGGTGTGGCCATATTTAGAAACTGTTTTCTGTTCACATCTCTTTGCCTTAATCGGGCGCATCGTTTCTCCTACATACGTTGGATTACAGTATTTGCAATATATTTCATATACACCTGAAGTTTTTTAAAGTTTCTATTCTTTATTTTGGTTTGGTTTGTTACTGCTTAAAATGAGTGTGTTTCAATATAGTTTTAATATTATATTTTGATCCTACTGTTCTTATTTTTTTACTCAATGTATACTTAATGAAATTGCTGTATGTCAAGCTTGCAATATTCATTTAAGTAATGGTTATTACCGCTTGCGTAATCAATGATCGTTTAATTGTATAAATGTTCAATTGAATACCACTTCTCCAGGTAGATTGTTATCTGTTCAATATTGGAAGATTTTGGTCACTATTTGTAACATTATGTCTAAAGAGGTGCCATACAGACTCCAATTTTAGGAGGGGCTAACCAAAAACATGATTTAGTACATGACTGAAAATTGTGTGTAGCGTGCGACTGAGTGGTTCAGTGGTTAGAGCAACTGATTCCGCAGCAGAAGTGGCAGTTTTGAACCCTGGCCGCGGCTAATTCTGGAGAGTGTGTGAAGAGTTTCCATTAAGAATGAACGTGGTCTATTTGATGAATTTCCTATTCTACACCATACGATGCCTAGTTTATACTGGAAAATGTATACTTAACAGAATATGTGTTTATATCAACCTCGCAAACTGGATTTTTTTAAATGTTAGTACCACCCTCACAAGCAATGATTGTTTAACCGAACATATTGTTTATAAATATCACACTGTAAACATCCGTGCCATAAAGCAATTCCTATTTAACTAATGTGTGTGTATTTGGTAGAATCCGAAGGCAACATTCCAGTTTTATACCTTAATTATTTATGTGAATTTTGCTTTTGATGTGATATAGACACGATTCCCAATTTTCAATCAGTCGCGCATCAGAATAATAATAATAGCCTCGGCCAGACTTACTAAGGTCTTTCGACCATCCGGTAAACAATCTTCAGATCTGGTAATCTTGCATACATTGTAGTTGACTTTTTTGTCGGATGCACGATTCCCATAGTCACAACAAAAATAATTTTAAAACTCTGGCCGCATTCATAAACGTGCTTGAATGAAACCACTATTATTTGTGAAGATTTAAATAAGAAACGTTTAATTAAATCATGTTTGTGGACTCTAAATAAAGATTATATACAAATTGCTATCTGCTTCTTGTTAGTCAATTTGCCGTTCTGCTCTGATGATGAATATGGAAGGTTACAACTCATCAGTACGTGTAATTGATGATAATGATACTACGTTATGCAAATGTTTTATTGTATTAATTGTGAGAATACTGAAGAAGAAACGTGCAGCTAAAGGTTAAAAATTCTTATCTATATACATCATAATCACCCGCGCAATAAATCAGTGCCAAATTTACTTGTAATACAATTTAACAATAATTGATTGCGCGGGTGGTAGTAACAATTCTTTAAATCAAGTTTGCGAGCTTCAAGTAAACACCAATCACGTTGTATTTAACCAGTCGTCGGCTGGCGGTAGTTTTGTTATGTTGTTCGACGACTGGTTAAATACAATATGATTGGTGTTTACTTAAGCTCGCAAACTTGATTTAAAAAAAATTACTTGTAGTTCATCAAAAAAATTTAAAGTTTAAGATATCAACCCGTCAATTGATAGTAGCCAATTTAAATTAATATAATTTTCCTTGATCTATAAGGTGGAACTTCTAATACCGCATCTTGTACACCTATTCCTTCACAAGCTGACTCTACGCCGACTCCATTTAACACACCAATTAATCCTTGTGATCCGAAGGAAATTTCTTCACGACCATCACCTGATGCTTGTTATCAGGAGCAACTGAATCAGATTTCGAATGAATCTTGTGGGCGACACGGAAAACCTAAAATTTCTGACAAATTGCCTTCGTTTCGTCAAGAACATGCATTTAGCACGCAAACAACTAACTGCAATTCACTTCGAAACTCTGAGGATTGTGCTGCTGCTACTAAAATCTCGTGTGTGGTGGATTCCACGGAATATTCCAAAGCCACGCCCGTCGTTAACACCACGAATATTCAAGCATCCTCTGTAAGTGCAACAGAACTTAGTTCGTTGCATCCTGCGCGTCCAAATCAGCTTTACTGGGATGAATCGTCGGTAGCACCAAATCATCGCATCTCAGAAGGTTTTGATCAGCATTGGCAAGGCAATATATCTGGATGCAGAGCGGAAGATAACACGTATTTGAATAGATCGGTATTTGCAGAAATTGAATGTAATGGTAGAACGGAGATGGTGAACAGTCGTCATAGCTGGACTAAATCACTAACTACTGACTCATTGTCAGGAATGGAGCCGGGTCCTGGGGACCTAAGCCTCCTAGGGCTACAACCGACTGTTTGGCTAGGCTGTCAAAATGGCGATCTGCTAATTCACTCAAGTGTGACTGCTAGACACACTCCTTTACACAGTCTGCACCTTGGTGACAGTATAACCAGTATATGGTATGTTTTTTACTTTTAATATAATATTTTCTCAAATGTAAAACTGCGTTTTAAATTTTTCAAAACTCATTTAGTGTATTTTGTTCTACCGTCTTGATCTCAGGCAATAAGTTTTATGTTTCTGTTAAACTCTTCATATTCGTTCGTCTGTGTCTGAATAAATAAATGGTTATTTTAAAGGATAATTGATTGCGCGGATGATGATAACAATTCTTTAAATCAAATTTGAGAGCTTGAAGTAAACATCAATCCCATTGACGACTGGTTAAATACAATGGGATTGGTGTTTACTTCAAGCTCGCAAACTTGATTTAAAGAAATGGATATTTTTCTTATCAAACTCTATATTCAAAACGGTCAAGGTAATAGGTACAGGTCTGTGCCTGCAGCAGAAGCTGGCCTAATCCCATGTATTGGTTGATGTGATTTGGAGGTTTATTACAGTCCACGCCAAACCGTGAAGTTTTGGTTATGCGGCGGTAAATCAATTGTATATCATGTTGAAATAATGCTATTTATAAAGACGATAATGATGATGCGTGGGCGCGCATATGTAAAAAATAACCAAAGGTACGACCACAAAGGTTAAAACGTGAGCGAATAGCATTGTTTACTTGAGTAGGAACGTTGCCGTGTAGCCTTTGCATAACTATTTCTACCTTAATTGACACGTATAATTTAAAGCCTACAAGTCAACTTTGTAGCTGTAACCACTGGTCCAAAGGTGAGTTATTGTTTCCATGCCCTCATCTGAACGTCGGGTGTTCTTTGTGCAGTCTCTAAAAAGCGTCTCTGTTATTGCATAGTGCTAGACACCACTCTAATAGCTTCTCTCATCGCATAGAGTACGCACGTGGCGAAATCTGCGTATACCTTGTTTCAATTTATTGAGCCGCTCCAATTTAGCTTGAAATTGGCTGACCTGTACAAATTTCAAACAAAGTACCGATTATATATATATATATATATATATATATATATATATATATATATATATATATATATATATGACTCAAGTGATATTCCGCTCACAACTCTCGTACACCTGCATAGAATACTTAATGGGTCAGGTGTTTATATAAAGTTCGCAAACTAGATTATAGTAAATCATTCATCATCATCATCATTTCCAGCCACACAAAAGTCAAGTGACTAATGTTTCACTGCCATATAACCATAAGGGGTGAAAAAAAAGTATATAGGTGAATTTAGATAAATTATTATTGAGATTTACCAGAGAGGGAGAGGGGTCGAGAGAGAATGAAAACCTTGCTACTATGAGTAAATTTATCAGGATAACTCACAGAAATGAGGCAAACTAAACCTCTCAACAACACCATTATGGCCAAGTTAGCATTCGGGCAAGGCGACATCAGCAACATCACCGACTGCACAACCAATATTCGTTTAATTATATAAATGTTCATTTCATTCCCTTCCCATCTAGTTGGGTATCCGTTCAGTATGCTTGGATTTTGGATTGTTTGTTGGAACTTTGGGTCTAAATGAATGCCAAATGAGCTCCACCTAAAGAAAAAAAAGACTAACTAAATTAAACTTATTATTGTGCTGCACACTTAGTAAAAAAAAGTTCAAATAGGACCCTGAGGGATAAATCGAAGTCAGTATGAACAGAATGTATAATCTCATGGGCAAATTTGTTTTGTGTTTACAGGCGACTAATCGGTAGGAGCTGCTATTACGCCCTATGTCCATTATATATTTCAGTGAGTAATGTGGGAAAATAGGACGATAAAATCTACTATACGAATGTGTAAAACTGCAGCAGTGGAGCTAGCTTCATATAAAGTCTTTGATAATGCGACTTCAAAACCGATCCCCAGTAATATATATATATATATATATATATATATATATATATATATCGTTACAAGTTTCACCATATGAGAAAAAAGAACCGTAATCCATGCAATAAGATTTATTAATTAATATTATTTCTACCAGTATCTACAGCCATTATTCTAGATTCATTAATATTTTCGGTCATCCAATCCCAACTGTACATTTGTCGTAACCAATCCCCCTTTAGCTATGTATGTATATTTTTGTGCAATTTAGTATACTTCTTTAGCGTTACGTCATGTGGTGTGTCATCGCTTTCATTGTGAGTGTTCCCGAAATTTATAGGTGTGTCGTATTTTGCAGTGCAGGTTATTTTGAAGTCTGGTTTTTTAATAATTTTGTTCTTGTCCAATTTAATATCTTTTTTAATACCTTTCTGCACGTTTATGCATCGATTAATCTTATTAATTTCAATAGCTTGAAAAGCCAGAAGCATTTTTTCCGATTTTGCCTCGTACAGAACTGAAACATTGTTGCTACCACGAGTATGACCTGTGATTAGTACATGTTCACAAATTGCTGATTTTTGTGCAGGAGCTGAACCTCTAATACTTTCTGAGGGAGAGGCTGATTTATTCTAGTTTAGAACTTCTTTTTTTATTTGGCGATGTATTGAGCTGTACAAGTACTTTCAAATTTGTATACATACATCACAGAGAGGCTACCCCTTAAATTAGTTCGCATAAGTTTTTTGTGTTGAACACAACTCTCACCTGTATTGACGGAAACTGAATTTTAGTCGCTCGATTTATTTTTCTTTTAAAGATCTCAGCTGCCAGTTCACCTCCAAAAGGAACAAATAACGTTAATCTCTGAGGTATATTGTTTTCCTCCAACTTGGTCTCGATTTTGTTGCCTTGTGTCAAATTATACTAGATTAACCAATTGGGATAGCCATTTAAACTATAATTGATTGCGCGGGTGGTGGTAACAATTCTTTAAATCAAGTTTGCGTGCTTGAATTAAACACCAATCCCATTGTATTTAACCAGTCATCGAAAAACATAACAAAACTACCGCCAGCTGCGACTGACGCGGCTTTGATCATCATCAGAGTACGACGGCAAAGAGGTTTGATCCTCGATAGTCAGTTTGCCGTCGTACTCTGATGATGATCATGGAAGGTCGAAACGCGTCGGGGATAGCCATTGTTTCTCAACGTTACGCGAAGCAGGCTTTGTTCTAATTCTATGATCACCGAAGAACATGGAATTAGACCTAAACCTGCTTCGCAAAACGTTTAGAAACTTTAGCTATTCTGACTGGCTTATCGAATATAATTTTAGGCAACGCAATAAAATCGAGACCAAGTTGGAGCAAAACGAAATAACTCAGGAGGTGACCTGACAGCTGAGATAATTCGAGCAACTAAAACTCAGTTTCCGTCAATACAGGTGAGAGTTGTGTTCAACAAAACAAAATTTATGGGAACTAATGAAAATTTAGCCTCTCTGTGACCTCTGTATACAAATTTCAATGTACCTGCAACGCTCAGTACATAGCTAGATCCAAAATGAGGCTCGAAACTGATAAAAATCACCATCTCCATCAAAAATTATTAAACAGAGATGCAACTCCTGCACAAAAATCATAAATTTGTGAACTTGTACTAATCACAGGTCATACTGTTGGTAGAAACAAAGTTTCTGTTCTGTACAAGGCAAAATCGGAAAACTGCTTTGGCTTTTGAAGCTATTGCAATTAATAAGATTAACGCCTGCTTAAACGTGCAGATAGTAATTCAAAAAGATATTACATTGAACTGGAGCAAAATCTTTAAAACTACAGGCATTCAAAAATATCCTGTGTGCCGCAAAATACGACAAACCCATCAATTGCGGACACAATCACAATGAACGTGATGACACACCATATGACGTAACACATAGCTATGGAGGGATTGGTTACAACAAATGTGCATTTGGATGACAGAAAATATTAACGAATCTAGAATGATGGCTGTAGTGATACTGATAGAAATATGGTTTATTAATAAATTTTATTTCATGGATTACGGTTCAGTTATTCTCATATATATATATATATATATATATATATATATATATATCATATATGCCATCGAGTTCCAGCGGTTTCGCCCTCCGTCGTGAGATTGCAGTTCTGCCAATTCATCTCGCAACAAAGTGGAAAGAATTGTTTCATCGTTAACCACGTAGATTTCCGTATTTGGCGAATTGAATAGTTTTTAGATGTGCTCGTCGAGCTATGTCAGATACTGTGGGCGCCCATACTCTATTGACAAAATAACCTCTGCTGATACGTTTGTTATGTTCGTACTATTCCAATAAGTGGCGGTTACGTTTTGATGTTGCTTCCAACACTGGAAAAACCAAGTCAGTGTTGATTTTCATTTGCCATGTGGCTAGGAGCACAATATGTAAGAAGCTCACTATCCGAGATGCGATATCGCCGTAGTTTCGCAACAGATGTCGGCTGTCGAATAGCTTAGATGTTAGTAGAAGTAGAAAACCCATTCTCATGTTTTGTCATAAAAAGACAAGCTGAGACTTGCCTAAGCTTCTTCATAACGGTCAAGACTCTATTTGCAACGCTATTAATTTTATTTACTGGTTGAACAGAAGAAACAGACGCCCCTGCAGACTTTCTGGACATTTCTTTATTCATTTCAGTACACGAATATTGGGATTGAATAAGAGCAGACGCTTGAAACGGAATTTAATTCGTATTCTGTCGACCAGATGATTGGTCAGATCCATTGATTAAAGCGGTAGGGCGCCCTTATTACGCTCTGCCGTCCTAAATAGAGAAAACCGTTGTTAATTTTAATCAAGGTTGCGATCTTGATATAAACACCTGACCCATTATGTACATACATTTGTCAGTATAAACTAAACATTGTATAATGTAGAAAAGACAATTCATCCAGTAAACCGGTTTCGTCTCTATTGGGAGCTCATCACTTATTGTCCAGAATTGGCCACTGACAGGGCCTGAATCTGAACATGTCGCCTTGGGAGTCTGTGACAATCCACTGAGCCACCCTGCCACAAGTTACACAATTCTTTAGTTATATACTAACTAATGTATATATTTTGGCCTTTCCTTCATGTGAAGATTATATGGTATCTTCTTAGACCGACAGTTATATATATATATATATATATATATATATATATATATATGTTTCTTTGTTTGAAAAGACCCCTACACAAGAAATAAAGTAAAACCGAGTCAGACTAGTTGCTACCCGCTTAATCAAATGAAAACCCAGGTTGTATATAAATGAATGATTGTAAAGAGAAGTTTATTAGTATCGACATAATTGATCATTATCCACATTGTTATTAATATTTTTCTTCCTAATAAGATATATATATATATATAAGCATATATATATATATATATAGGTCGCCCACTCCTATGGAGATGGATTATTTTCCAAATCATCCTGCGTTTAGATGGCCCGCAACTAAAGGTTGACGAGTCCCATCTTCTCTGGTTTATTTTCAATTTTGATACTCTGTTATTCTGTCACTCAAAACTAACAAACTTCGTCTACCTGGATTTTTTATAGGCATCAGCAATTCTCCCGCCCTTTCTCCTGCTAGTGGGAGCACATTTGTAATTTGGAGGCAAGTAGCTAGATTTATTGAGGAAGGCTCTTTGAAATGATTCCATAAGTGTATTTAATATCTGAATAACAACTCTGATGCCGCCTGATTTGATCTTTGGAGTATATGCATATATTTATGTACCTTATTTTAACTGGCCAGAATGGCGTAAAGTGTTAATTGCGTAGAGAATATTTAGTTATACTGAACTTTTGGCATGTACACTATATATTATTTGCGTTCTTTTATTCGAAGACGCCGTTTATTGTGATTTCTTTTCTGAAGAATTATACAACGAGACAATATAATCGAAAAATATTCTAGAATTTTAAAAATTAATCCTATTTGTAAAACGGTTGCTTGTTTGTCTGGAATACTTTATGGGAACTGGGCAGCCGTTCCAACCGTATTGGGTTAATTGTATTAACAATCGAAGATAAGGAGCATACAGTATAGATGTCAGAATGTGGTGACAAGTAGGCTGTTGGATAAAGAAGCAAAATATGGGGGTTCGACAGACGTTGACCGTTACATAAAAGGCTGCATTCTGTAACAAATCAAGTATCCGGGTTTAAGGAATCTGTCTCTATATTTAGATATCCATGCGCTTTAATCGGATTTATATCACTATTATGATAATAGTTTATGTGATCCAGGCCACAGTAGGAGGCTTTGGCTGATGTAGTAGGTATTTTGATTTGTTGTATAATCTCCTTTACAATGTTTTACTTGTTTGTGGTTGCTCAATTCTTTGGCTGCTCATAAATACCAAGTATGCAATTGGTTTGATGTTCAACACAGGCTCCCACTGTTGACGAAACGCATTAGTCAACGAGAAAACAGCTTCTGTAATAATATCATGTTTTATGGTTCTAAATGAACTATCTTGCTTCTACGCCAATTACGCATTAATGTGCCACGTTCGAAGGTTGTTTAGCTTTATTGTTTTTATTTTATCGGTTTTAGTCATCAGTCGAACAGCATGTTTATCGGACTTGCGAACGGTCGAATAGTTGTGTTTAGGCGGTTTCCTGCTCCCTATGCAAACAATGGGCATTCGAAGTTAAAGCGATCAGAACTCACTGCACGTAGAGATGCTTTGGACAATCACCATGTCAACTATCCAGGTAATGTTGAATTTGAATGTAGCGCGTAGATAACATCAGAAATTGGCAGATAATATTTTATTTCTATGTCCAGTTGACTTAGTTCGAACCAAATCGCAGTTTTCGAACTTTACAATTATATGGTAGCACACCTATTTAGCTACAATTTTTGTCACAGCTATTGGATGGTGTTGGGGCTCTCCACATAGCGCTCTTAACATCTCTGTGGCATGGGACTCCTACATGCTTTGCAAATCAAAATTCAACTTCTCGAATACACGTGGCGGATTTTCTCTTGCCCACAGAAGAGGTGAAGTCGATATCTAACAACTTAATTTCTAATTCTGTGTACAGATCGTGCTCGTCATCCTTTTTGGTGAAGACCATCTAATTTTGGAAACTCCCAATATGAATGGTCTATCGCTTAGTGGTAATCTCCAAACAGGAAGCAAGCTTCCGAAGTAAATGGTGAGGAATGAAAAACTTGACGCCGTCTTTCAGAATAAGTTTGCCTATTTTGCGGCTAAACGTGTAACCCGTTGCCACAGCTCACACAATATTCGCTGTCGACTATATGGCTAAAATCTCTCGTATTCGCATATTTCCTGCTACGTCGTATTGGCTGGGCGACGCACTGTATAACATCTAGCCTGTAATGAAGCGATAAGAAAAGTCCAAGAAGCCGACCTATTCCACCGCATTGGTCAGCTATGATAACGTAAATAAGTAGAATATACATCGTCTGCATAATATTTTTCGTATGTTTTTGTTATTCATCTTCCATTGCTATAAGATTGCAAATCTAAGTCTTTTCAATGTGTGTTATTTATGCATACCAAAACTATGCCATGCATAATCGTGATTGTTGTAAAATTCTAAGTATTTTTATATTCTTTAATTTTTAAAACACTTGAAGATTGGCTCTTAACTCCAAAATACATTTAGAACATCATTCTTGAGATTTGTGTGCAAATTAATAGCCGTAACTATGAAAAAAACGCCATTTAACAACATACGCCAAAATCTGAACAACATAAATACATAATATACAAAGTAATTAGGTAAAATTAACAAACCCCTTTGTTTGTACACGTGTTTTCCCAATAAATCGTTAAAAAACTTCTCCAGAACATTTAGATACTACTTGTGGCGAAGAACTGTTATAAATATGCAATTGTCTATTAGGTGTTGAACACCTAAAACAAGTTAGTTCAAATATGACTAGAAGGATTAACTAAAGTCAGAATGAAGAGAAGGTGTAATCTTAAGTGCACATTCATAGCGTGCTTACTGGTGATTCATCAGTGGGAACTGGTATTACGCTATTTACCCACTATATATTTGGGTGAGGAATGTAGGAAAATAGGACTATGCAATCTTTTGTACGAATGTGTAAACATGCAGTAGTGAAGCTAACTTTATATAAAGTCTTCGATAATGCGACTTTAATGATAACTCAATATATATAATATATTTACCGCGTATGTATAGGGTAGCAAAACTATGGCTATTGTGTTAGTATTGGATACTAACATTATGGTACCGAAAATGTACATGGTACGAACAATATGGTTGCTGAGTCGGTACATGGTACCAACACAATGGATTTTAATGTATGCTAAATTTCACCAAAATATTGGGATTTACAAATATTTCTCAACACCTTTTACCCCAGCAAATTTATAAATTCTGGTTTCGATCGATACCAGTAATCACATTTCGCTGTAATCACGACACAATTAAATTAAATATATAACAGTTAGATACTTTTTGTGGCGGAGAACTAATATATATGCAATTTTGTATTAGGTGTTGCGCACCTAGTAGCAAATTAGTTCAGTTGTGACCAGAATGATAAGTCGAAGGCAGCCTGAACGGAAAGTATACTCTCGTACACATTAGTTTTGTGCTTACAGGTGACTCATCAGTAGGAGCCTGTATTACGCCATTTCCCAACATTCCTCACCCAAATATATAGTGGGTAAAGGACGTAATACCGGCTCCTACAGATGAATCATCAGTAAGCACGAAATGAATTTGCACGAGATTTTACTTTCCGTCCATGCTCTCTTTGATTTCTCCAGAATATGTTTGATTTTAAGCTATAGAATTTCAGTAGGCCATTGTCAGCCGTGTCCAGAATGATGAAATTAGTTTTGCTGTTACTAACCAGCTACAGTAATCCATATAATTAAAATAGCTGAATTAATGCGCAATAGCGGTTTTTTCTGGCGCCTGCTATAACAGGAAACTTTAATAAGCTGGTTTGTGTGAGATTTATATTATGATGTCTGTTGACGCCGTTATCCTTTCATTGCTCGATTATAACTTTCGCCATCTTACGAGCTTCGCTCATAATTGTCTTCTTTGTTTTTCGTGGGATCCAGTGTTGGCAGCTTGTTTTATTTGTATGCAGCCCGAAGTTGTTCTAGAGTCCCTGGACCGTGAGATTTGGATCTGTATCTATTTATTCGTCTTGATTCTTAGTTAACTATACCAATGATGAATGCTATTTAACAGTTCTCTAGGTCTTTCCGCAGCCGCCACAATTGTTTTCTCTGTTCTAGAACTATCTCTCTCGGATAAAGTTGAATTTGTAACAATCAATCTGTGTCTCCCGTCCACTATCCTTCTCTTTTCTTAGTATCCCCACCGATCTATTTATGTATCTGTGTCAACCATGTCTCGATGGCCGATCGTACATGGGCTAACGGGGCTATGGCGGTGGTGTCACCAGGGCGTGGTGGATTTCCGACCGGCAATTGGATCTCCTATAAAATACCACATGAGCCCGACGACGGCACCATGACTCGGCGTGTGTTCCCCGCCACAAAAGGGTTCAACAGCCACATGATTACATGGACTCCTGGACAGTACCCCGTACTTCCGAATGGCGAAAGAGCTCTCAACAGCTACCGGCAACCATGCAACTTACTGCTGCCTTGCAGACTGCGCTTGGATGTGCAAAGGCTAGAGGTGCGTCCTCGATCAAAAAGCCGAGTGGTGAGGGGACACCACTTGTACCAAATTCCCAAGAAACTCCATGAAATGTGGAGCCGGCTTATCCTCCAAAAGGAGTCAGCCGCAGTAAAGTAAGTAAGTAAGTACCATCAGTTGCGTTCATCTGTCTCAATTTGTATAGACTTGTATTGTAAAAATTTGGCACTGATGAGACAGATGATGCAGAATTCCTGCTGTTAAGGATGTCGTGCTATGCTGAATGTATCACCCAATTACTAAGTTGCTAAATTTTGACTGGTTTTATTTGCAAGTTCATTTGTAACCATGATCCGAAAATTTTCTTCTGTTTGGTTGGTATTCGTTAGGCCTAATGACAAGAACTCACACGTACTTTGTTCTAAGTAATCATCAAATCATTAGGTTATATTTTGTTAATGTACGTTTTTATAAAATTAATAATGCAAGCTTCCGAGATGAATTGTCAAGCTGACTCCACGCCTCCTTCGCTAGTCGGTGATTGGTGTTTTTCTGAAGTATGCGTCCTACAGTGTGCCTGTTGCTTGCTAGTACCGGGGCAAAATGGTGTATCACAAAAATCGGTCGGCCAAATTAATGCTGACGTCGCTGTCAATAGAGTTGTCGACGATGATGACACAGCAAACGACGCCAGTCTGGCAAGTTTCCTGTCAGATGAGTCTGATTCATCTAATGATCTGAAGGGTTCATCGGAGAATTGTGGCAACCGTGTGAACATTGCGCAGTGTGCCGATGTGGATGATTGCGAAGACATAGCATACACACCATCGGCCGGTAAAATTTCCAAAACGTCAGAAAAATGTCTTATCAAACTTCCGACCTCCGTGAGTGCTGTCAAATGTCTGTTGAGCGTCCAACTAACAGAATCTGTGTGGGCTGGACACGCTAATCACTTGATAATATTCGATGCATTATCGCTACGATTTCGTCGCAGGTAAAACGAGTGGTTGGTTTATTTGTTTGCCTGACACTTTGCTAGTGCGAGTTTCAAGTAGCACAAATTTGATGTGTGGTGGTTTTGTACTTTTCAGTGTCGTTTTAGAATTATAACTGGAGTAGGCTATCTTGGCATAGTGTATAGGCTAAATGTTTCATTAGCTCAATTATCTACGAATTATGAGGTCATATGGCAACTGCAAAATCTTGATTAAATATGTTAATAGTGTGATAAATTGAAAACCATATGGCGGCTCTATTTCCGATGCTGTCTTGCCTTAAACCGGATTTTTCCATAATAGTGTTGTGTAGTGGTTTAATTTTACTCAATTCTGTATGTTATCTAGGTAAATATACTCATAGAAACTATATCCTCCACTTCATAAATATTAATATAAAGATTTGTGTGCTTAAATTTTTATTATTATTAAAAAATATTCTCTTTTGTTATGCTTCTTATGGCTTTATGACTTGTGTATTGTCTTGCATGATGATGATGATGATGCTGGTGATGGTGAAGATGATGATGATGATGATGATGATTTTGTCCATAATTAATGAATAAAGTTATAAACGTTGTAAAATATATTTAATTTGATATATGCTTAATGTGTATAAACGTACAATTAAACCTATTTATTTAAAAAAAAACATTAAATTAAATTTAAAAATTTATATGGAGAATACATTTATTTTTCTTCGAATAATTTTCAAGCTTTTGTTCCTAATACTAAAGTTTCAATCACTCTTTCCCGCTGTCAATTATAAAGCCCATTCAATACTTCATGTGCAAATTCGTTTCGCGCTAACTGGCGACCTATCAGTAGGAGCCGGTATTACGCCTTTGACCTACCATATATTTGAGTGAGGAATGTGGAACAAATGGACTACAGTTTCCTATACAAATGTGCAGGCCTGTAGTGGTAGAACTAACACCATATGAAATTTTCGACAATGCGACTTCAAAGCCAACTCCCTATATATAATATATTTACCAAGCCTGTAAATGGTACCAACTCTATGGCTGTTGTTTCAGTACGTGATGCCAACACTATGGTTGCCGAATAGGTATATGATACCAAAACTATGGCTTCTGAATAGATACATGGTACCAAAATTATGTTTTCCGAGTGGGTACATGGTGTGGCAATAACCACCTTTAAGACAAATAATGAACAAAGGGCCTTATCTAGGGCAGACATTATTTCAACAGAAATTCCTCGCAGAAGCGCCCGTATAAGAATGAAGCAGTCAGCCCAATGAGAAAAGCAGACTTCGAGCTGAAGTGAACATAAATTAATTAATGTGTAAATTTGTTTTATTAAATCGATGCTCGTTGTGCGAGCAAAATTCTATATATAATTGAGTAAAAATAAAGCATTGTGGTACATTTAAAATGTCTGGTGCTGGGTTGGAAACGTTGATTCAGGCCTTGACTTCTCAAATGAATAATTTAACTGCAGAATTAGGCATAATTAAGGCTCGTCTAGACGATACGCTAATAAAAAACACTGAAGACATACAAGTACGTGGACCATCCAACATAGGTGGGCATAACACATGGTACTAACAATATGGAGCTCATGGTATGCTAAAGACCAACAAGATTCAAAAATACAACTACTTCTAAACAACTGTTACTCCAAAAAAAATCTGTACACTCTGGCCTTGATCGATCTTTGTTATCACTTTTCGCGGTAATCATGTCATCATTTAATTAAACAAATGACAGTTAGATAATGTTAATTGTGGAGAACTAATATATATATATATATATATATATATATATATATATATATATATATATATATATATATATGCAATTATGTATTAGATGTTGCGCACCTAGTAACAAGTTAGTTCTAATATATCCTTAAGCATTAATCAGAGTCAGCATGAATGATAATTATTATTTCATGTGCACATTCGTGTCGTGCTTGCTGGCGATTCATCAGTAGGAGCCGGTATTACGCCCTGTACCCACCATATATTTGGTTGAGTAATGCATGACAACTAGACTGTACAATTTCCTGCAGTAGTAGAGCTAACTCCATATAAAATCTTCGACAATACGACTTCAAACCCAACTCACTATATATAATATATATACCGAGTCTGTGAAGGGCACCAACACTAACAATTGTGCCAGTACGTGATACCAACACTATGAATCGTAATGGTAATTGAACACAAATGTAATTCTATATGTACTTAGATATGTGTATGGGTTGGAAACATATCTAATTGTAAAAGTACATTTATACAGTGTATGAGTATAAATTTTTATTTTGATGATATAGCATTCGTTAGTGTAGGCTCCGTATTCGGTCTTGTCCAACGATAGAGTAATACTATACTTTTTCAATAGTTTTACTAACTTCTCTGTGTATAACCTCTTGCATACAGGATGAAATTAGGTGAACAGGGAATTTGAGGATTACTACAATATCATTTAAATAAAAAAATTGTATACCTTTCTACGCGTCGGGAAATGCAATTTAAAACTCGAGACATCATGGATAGTTGTGTATGTCAGCACATATGGTTTGCTTATATTTCTTCTATAAATGAATCTTTAAATTAGAGTACACATATGTGTATAGGTTGTTGTGTGTGGGGGGATGATGTTGGTATTCTCCTGTATACATGTGAATATAAGAGAATATGTATTAAGGTCGGATATTAGGGTAGAGGGCAATACTTTAGGAAGTAAAATAAATATAAATAGGTCTATCTTGAATGAGGATACGATATTGGCCACAAGTTGTTTTTTTCCTGTGAGAATGGTGTCAACCCTGAAGATGGGAATGGAAATGAAGTCCCGAAAATTTGTAAAAAGTTCGGCAAATCTGGTTACAACGACATTTTCAGACAGGCAGCTGATGGACGGCTTCAGAGTGACAGGACAAATGAGAACTCATCAATCAATGCCAAACACAATTTGTGCACCTCTAAATGTAAAGGAATTACGGTTTCACCGACTTACGAATGCTATCAATCATTTCGCACAAGCAAATTGCGAAATAAATTTGAACGATGACAGCGCTGCTCAAGGTCGTTGATCTTGGTTTGCAAAGTGATCAAAAATATTAGAGTAAGTTTAACTTTCTATCCTCAAATGAAATTGGAAGACTGAAGCTAATCCAATCGAAATAATAAAGGTAATTGAAGTGAGACAGCATGAAAATGAGAAAGAGAGAAAGGATAATTAAAGTAATCGAGAAAAGGGTTTATTGCATAA
Organism: Eudiplozoon nipponicum; assembly: GCA_029291075.1. Classification (NCBI taxonomy): domain Eukaryota; kingdom Metazoa; phylum Platyhelminthes; class Monogenea; order Mazocraeidea; family Diplozoidae; genus Eudiplozoon; species Eudiplozoon nipponicum. Next base: position 46,294 of record JAQBSW010002037.1, on the reverse strand, counting down.
GAATTATATGGCATTACTCAAAATGAGAAATAGATTAAAGGAGGTCATATTTGCTAACGAAAAGAATACACAAAATTGAAATTATAATTTTGCGTGTATACTCTGTTCTATCTAACTTTTAAACTTTAACTTTGAATATTTCATTTCTCGGATTCATCCGGTCTTCCTTTCCTGCTAATGGCTAGTGCCTCATTGAATATTGAGCCTAACAATTTTTAAACTCCTGATACATTCATAATATTATTCCTCGGATTTATTTTAGTTGCCTATCTTATTAACCGGGTCAATCTATTTAGATTGCCTAGGGAGATACATTTGCAGCCTTCCCAATCTAAGTGATGGCCAGTTTCCTGTGATTGCTTAGTTAGGTCCAATTTCTTGTTGTGGCCATATTTGAAATCTGTTTTATGTTCACCTCTTCTAACCATAATCGGGCGCATCGTTTTCCCTACATACGTTAGATTACAGTATTTGCAAGGTATTTCATATTCCCCCTGAAGTGTTTAAAGTTTATATTCTTTATTTTGGTATGGTCTTTTAATGCTTACTGTTTCACTAAAGTACTAATTTTATATTTGGCTCTTATTGGTCTTATTTCAAATCTGATATTACTAAGGTAATCTTCAAATTTGTCCTGCTTTTCATGTTTCGATTCTGAATTGAGCTTCCTTTTTACACCTTACATTGCTTTATCTATTAATTCATATGAGTATCCATTTTTGTTGAATATTTACATTTTTTTATCATTTTATTTTTTCTTTATTTAAAATCATATTTTCGAAGATTTCTCAATTTCATTTATTTGAATATACCTATTTAAACCACATGAGTGATTCATGTTAAAAGTAATCAGGATACCCGTATAGGTGTCTTCCTTATATACGTTTTCTAATATCCTTCCATTCCGCCACAGTTTCTCATCAAGAAATTCAACCTGTCCATTCGTTTTCTTTTTCAACGTGAATTTTAGATCAGTTGTATCACTTTTTTAATTAAGGAAGTTTATCAATTCATTATCACTATTTTGCCAAATTGTAAAATCCTCATCAATAAATCTCAAAAATAAGTTCTGCTTAAGAGGTTTTCTTTCTATAAGGGTTTTCTTGGTATAATGCATAAATATGTTAGCAACTGGAGCAGACAATGGTTGCCTCATTGACACACCGCACACTTGTTTATACTATTTCTTTCTGATGTTAAAGTACGTAGACGACATACATGTTATTAACATTCCCATCAAAATTCCCAACGTCATATGACCTACCGTTTAAATCACTCCAACACCGCTGGTATAGGGATATTTGTAAACATTGATATGACATCTAGGCTAACTAATGTGTCACTTTAAATTAAATTTTATTTCTGGAATATATCTAAGAGAAGGTAGGTGTTCGTTTATGTATTTTCCAATAAATAGAAATATTTTCTCATTCTATAGCAAAGAAATTTAGATATTTCAAAGTGGGCGAATTTTTTTACAATTTCGATCTTATGCACTTTTACTTAATTATATACTCTAAGTGGGATTTTATCTTTTTGTATAAGTGAGTCACCATTCGTTTCTCCATTTCCTCTGAAATAATCATTTTATTATTCAAAGCCTTCACCAAACACTCTAACTCGTCCGTTGGGTCCTTATTTGTTTTTATAAACCTCGTTATTGTTCATATGTTCATATATCTTTTCATTGTATATTAACTGGTTTATTAAAACCGTTCGTCCACCTTTATCAACTTTTAGACATATCATATCATTAGTAATAAATTCTTTCCTAAGGCGTAACAACTTATAATCGGATTTTAAACTTATCCTTTTCATGATTAACCACCAGAAGGGCAATCTCCAATTGCAACTTCAATCTTTCCGTTTCTGTGAGATGCTTAGCAATCTTTACAAGTTCTGTAATTATCTCGTTCTTAGGCGAGCATTCCATAGCGAACGACAGTACTTAAACAACGGTTAACTATCTCTGGCTGCTCTTCATTAAGATGCATTTAAGATTAATTTGCAACAATTTATGAAGGAATATCCGTATCCCTGGGTTTGGTTATTCTAATTCCTAAGGGTTCTATCTTTCTCTAAAGCCTGGTTCTAATCGTTTTCCTTTCGTTAAGACTAATCTTATCAATAAACTATTCTGAACAGATAAAACCATACGCTTGGAAATGAAAAAACATCCATTGTCTTATTTTATTCTTCTCTCTAATTAATTCACATTTACGCTTATCATAGTTTTTTAAGTAAATTACCAGCACAATCTAACATAATAGGTATACTAAACTTTTAAGCATTGGGAATATTATTCAATTTCAAACAAATTTAAAAAAAATCTATATGAAAGATTTTTCCAAATTATTTGCACCTTCTTCCATTTGTAAGCGTTGAACATGGAAATCGTCTGACAGTTGTACTCTGATTTTAATTATCTATTAATAATGACAACAGTAATAGAATAATGGATAAGTAAAGCGTTTCATTTTTGATTGTGACTCGCTGATGGTCTGAAAATCTAGATCATTATGAATTTGGCATAAATAATCAGATCAGTATGATTTTTTTTAAATTTATATTATCTATACAACCTCATCCTGGCTGAAATCCAGCTTCTCCTTCTCTAGTATATGGTTCAGGCAGAGTGTAGAGACGGCTTGCTATAATCGAAGCAAATAACCTAGATTCTACTGGATTCGTAAAAATTACGATTTAATTATCAAACCTGTCAGCTTTATTTTTAATTTAAAAGGACTCTGTTGCTTCTGTGTTGTCCTTTTTGTAAAATAAATCCAAATGTCGAAGCGGATCGTTAATTAAAGTCTTGAAGTTAGTCCAAATTAATTACTTTGATCTTAAACAAAATTTGCAGCACAGTTATCCACAATGTACATTGTACTTGTGGTTAATCATCTATAGCCAGATGCTGTATAAATTTATTTTGCACTCAAGAAAGCAAAAAGTAATATTATGGTTCAAAATAGGAGAATGATTGTGAGTAATTAAATGCATAATCAAGTGCAGTAGATGTGAAGACGACTGTAACACCTAATCACTTCAGTAAATGTTATGTTTGAAAATATTTTTCCATATTTTGGCGTTATTGTATAAAAAATCAATTTCTTCGTTCAGTCCCATGGCTAGCATCAGGATAGATGAGGTTGTCATTTAGATTTTTGTATTGCAACATGGTGAAAAGATAATTAGTTCGTTTTAATTCGTGTTTAAATATTGTGACAGTTTTTTGTTTGTCCAATAAATCAAGTGAACGCACTTTTTTACATTCTATGCAATGCTTAATTAAAATGTTTACTTGGTAGTAAGTATTTCGTATGCTTAAAAATGAAATGTTCACACGCATTGCTTACCATGTTTGGCTGACATGGGAAGTTGTCAGCACTTCATCTAGTAGATCTCTCCTATTAACGATAATCATAAGGCCTTCAATAAATACTTACCAACACGCATATATATATATATATATATATATATATATATATATATATATATATATATATATATAATTAATCACTGAGAGACAAAATGAATTATATATATATATATATATATATATATATACTCTATATATATATATATATAATTCATTTTGTCTCTCGTTGATCATTGGTTATGAAGGAAGAAAAACACACGTTGAATAGATGAAGTTAAATTTAATTGCGAATGATTTTTTATTAAGATCTTGACAAAAAGGTACGCAGATAGGAAACTATCTTGTTTATATATATATATATATATATATATATATATATATATATATATATATATATATATATATATATATATATATATATATATATATGAAGAGAAGCAGATGTCTTGTTTCAATATTATAGGAATCTACAAATGGATTGTATGATTCATTGGACAGACCTCGTACATCTAGAGATGAAGAGATCTACTAGACGAAAGTTTCATTACTTCCAATGTCAACCAAACATGGCAAATCCAATTATTATGATAACACTGCGTAAAGTTTCAAATATCGCTATTAGTATTTCTTGAATGTTTTGGCATTGTGATCGTCACATTTAGAGTATCCACGGTTTTCTTTCGTGGTTATTCGCTTTGCTCTATCAGTTTAGCAAAGATCCAATTGATTCTCATTTCCAAGTACGCATCGAATTCGTCTCCGTAGTGACTGGGTGCTAATTCGTTCCATTCCTTCGAGGGTTTCAACATCGTTCATACTAAGAACTTGAAATGAGTTACGACGGCCAGTCAACAAAGATTAGATCGTACCTCATTTCCAATGGTTAGTGTGAACAATTTTGAAGCCTTCGGAGGACAGAGACGAATCAACACCCAGCTACCACGACGTCGAACTCGTTGCCTACTTGTAAATGGGGATCAATCGGACCTTTGCGAAACTGATATTGCAAAGCGAATTATCATGAAAGTAAACCGTGAATACTTTAAAAATCGTTCTTGGTAACTGCAATACAATTTTGCATTGTTTACTTGTTGCTTGTACCAAAATGTCAAATGCTTCTACCTCTTTCATTATGTATTTTATGATTTTGGCATCTGTGAATCTGGTTTTTGTATGAAATATATTTGTTTATTAGAGTTAATGTTGACCCAAGACCTACTGCTCACATACACTGCATGGTGTGCTGTGGAGATGCCGTTTGGCTTGTGCTAAATGGCGAATCTGTATTGCGCAGTTATAATGCCAGCAACTTCCGGCACCAACAGAACATAGACCTTCAACAGCCGCTGCACAGCTTTCTAAGTGAGTTCGTGAGTCTATTTGTTTATTGGTTAATAATAAATCTGCTAACAATTTACACAATGGTAATTGTTTATTAGAAGCCTATACGGTATATCTTTGCTACTTTAACCGCAAAACGCTGGATAATGAGGCTTTTTACTTGCTGGCATGATACAGTTTGATCATCAGTTACTTCTTTTTGAGAAATTATCTTTTTTGCATTGCTAATGTGTATAAAATCGACTTACTTGCCAATCTAATAACATTTATCAACAATGCTTGTAGGATAGTTTTTCTTCAGTTACACAAATGATTTTTACACGTTATGAGATTTAAAAATGCATTAAAAGTTACACAGTAGCGCTTTCGCTTCACCTTATCAACTGATTTCACAGGAAATGTAATCCAAAACATCATGTTTATTTTAGATGAAAAACAGTTCATATTTAAAAAGTGCACAAAAATATATATATTAACCAGCCGTCGAACAACATAACAAAACTACCGCCAGCCGCAACACACTGACGCGTTTCGACCTTCCATGATCATCATCAGAGTAGGACGGCAAACTTACAATCGAGTATCAAACCACATTGAAAATATATGGAAATCAAAATTAGATATGCGGCTCTCACCTCTAGCAGTCTCGCTTACATTGTGCTTCATTAGAAATGTCGGCTGCACAATTTCCTTGCAATCACGATCATTAGCTGTTTTGCAGCTTTCGTCACATATAAATATATAAGCAATACAATGTAACAGTAATTGATTGCGCGGGTGGTGGTAACAATTCTTTAAATCAAGTTTGCGAGCTTGAAGTAAACACCAATCCCATTGTATTTAACCAGTCGTAGAACAACATAACAAAACTACCGCCAGCCGCAACGCACTGACGTTTTTCGACCTTCCTTGATAGTGCGTTGCAGCTGGTGGTAGTTTTGTTATGTTGTTCGACGACTGGTTTAATACAATGTGATCGGTGTTTACCTTATAGCATCGATATTTTCATAGAATTAGCATGCCTCATTTCACACGACGTCGCTCGCCTCATCTTGCCAGATGTTCTCTCATTCGTAATGATCAAGCATGACCCGGCAATTTGTTCGGACACCTTTACTCCTTACTCGATTTCAACATGAAGTGCTACTTTATTCTTCATATACATTAATCCCTATTTTTGCTGTTGATATTGATTTTTATAATGTATTTTTAGAACACGTGTGCGAACATTCAAGATTTTACTCTTACAAGTATGTTCGTTGATGTTTCGATTAACCATGCCCGCAGTTCTCTGCAGAATGCGCCCATTGGTGTCCACAAACAACATAAACCAGCAGCACCGACTGATAAAGTGTCGATATGATAATTAATTTATCAAATATATATATATATATATATATATATATCCATGGGGTATCATTTATTAATAAATCTTATTTCTACTAGTATCTAACACCATAAATCTGGAATCGTTAATATTTCCGCTCATCCACTGCCAACCGTATATTTGTCGTAACCAGTCCCTCTTAGCTATGTCTACTACTTATTTTTCGTACCGCCACGTGCTGTGCCATCGCTATCATAGTGAATGTGCCCTCATTTAATGATAGTGTCGTATTTAGCGGTACATATGTTAATTTTGAATGCCTGTTCGTTATGTTTGTGTTCTAGTCCAATTTGGTTTCTTTTTGAAATACTTTCTGCACGTTTAATATTAACCTCTTTATGTTAATGAGTGTACTTAATCCTGAATAGGCATATGTTTATCGACAAAGTTTCATATCGACTCCTCTCCAATTTGTGTTGTTGCTTTCGGTTTACTATTGGATTCAGTGTGTCTGGTTCTGGTGACATCACCCGGCATGTCTAATCGAAACATCACCAAACGAACTATTTATGGTGTTTTATCTGATCCTTATTAAGCAAAATAAGAATCATATTAAGTTCGCCTTACCTGGTAGCGCAGGTAATCTTTCCTTTGAAATGTGATACTGTAGAATGGCTTCTCGCGCAATACTTTAAATTTTGTTGCTTGTTGACGACCTTGCGCCCACACATGTCTACAATTCATTTCAACGTTCAGCTTTATTCCCATTTGCCGAGTGTGATATGACCAATTGTTTGTAGTTAATGTCATGTTGAATGCTTATTATGTTGTTTTTGGACAGTTGTCAAGTGTGCTCCAGCCATTTCACTGACATTTTATCTCAGTCTGGTACTTTCCATTTTGCAGCAGCAGGAGGTTCTCAGATGGCTGATTGACCACCACGAATCTCATAGAAGTACGCAGTAGCACCTCCGAACACAGCGAACCGGACAAGGCCTATGCATAATCCTTATTCCGCGTTGATGTATAATTGAAAATTCACACATCCAGCTTACACCAATCGCATAATACGTATGTCCACTTATTATAATAAGTCTAAATTAACTAAATAGTTTGTGCAAATTCCAGTTTCCGTGTTACAATTGTAGATAAATAGGGGCACGTGATTAATCGTTGTCTTCCTGAAAACAAATATTCATATATTGTAATATTTGTATATTTATACACATAGAAATAGAGAGTGAAGAGAAAAAAATGATACTGAATAATATAAAGTATTGTCAATGGATGGACAGTTTATTTCATGAGTACTTAACAAAATTACCAAATTCCTTCGGTTATAAATGTCATTTGTTTCAATTTGATTAATTGAATGAGATCTTGTGTAAAACGCGTCAGTATATGTGACTGACTGCAGTTCTGCTATGTTTTTCGACGACTGGTTAAATACAAAAAGATTAGTGTTTACCTCAAGCTCGCAAACTTGATTTAAAGAATTGTTACCACCACCTGCTAATCATTAAATGTTTAATTGTTATATATATGTATATATATATATATATATATATATATATATATATATATATATATATATATATATATTGTCGTTTGATTCTCGCTAGTCAATTTGCTGTCGTACTCTGATGATGATCATGGAAGGTCCAAACGCGTCAGTGAATGTGATTGACAGTACCTTTGCTATGTAGTGCGACAATTGATCAAATAAAATGGAGTTGGTGTTTCAATTTCTCAAATTTGATTTAAAGCTGTACCTATTTGTTTTTAAGTTTAGACTTCTATGCCAATTGGATAAATTATTTTATGTTTTTAAGCATGGAAATTTTCACATTTTATGAAAATAACTATAAAAATGATAAGGGATATTTGATTTATTCACAGAACTGACTAAATTAAGGTGAATATTGCTCTTGAAATTGAACACAATTTACTTGAAATATATGGGATGTCACGGATAAGGCTAGAAATAAAGAAATTAAAAGGATAGTCAAAGGCATTATAGGAAGTTGGTAAACTTAGGAATTGATAGGCTATCGCTATAAAATCAGAATGATTTTACTATGTATGAACCGAAGGTACATTTGTCTTCAATGGACTTGAAGAATTACCAGAAATAAATACCGAGTGTTAGACTAAACGCTAGGATTCCTATTGAATACATGCCTGAGAATTAGGCTATTACGGAGAGAGATAAAGACAGAAAACGGTTCTAATTGGATGCAGCCCATTTGTCTTTGAGCATAAAGATGAAAGATGCGAGCATAATTTCAGCGTGAAATACCTAAAAGCCGAATTAATATCCAACTGTGTAATATGGCTCAAGGTTAAAAACGGTGGAGAAACGGTTTTATTAGACCAGTTAAAAACGATAAAATGGATGGTCAAGTAGATAATGGTGAGGTTCATAACAGGACTGATGAGAACTCAACGGATAAATTACAAGAGGAGATTAGGGCATTCATCATTAAAACGATGAAGTCAAAGGAATTGGACTTGGTGCATGAGAACTCATCGACAAAAGATCACGCAGTTTCTCCTTGAGTTTATGGTTTAGTAGTGTAGATTCTTAAAAAACGGTTATCCAATTCAGTTAATTGTGTGTTCACAATTCAAAAACTTATGAAATATTGAAATTCATGTATCAAATTGTTATGAAGTGTGCCTCCCTTTTAGACTATACACTAAAGAATACATATCACTCTGCAGACATCATAAATAAATACAGGAAAACGACTAGTGACGCAAAATTTATTCCAAACTGGTTTTGATAGAATAGTCAAAGGAATTGGACTTGGTGCATGAGAACTCATCGACAAAAGATCACGCAGTTTCTCCTTGAGTTTATGGTTTAGTAGTGTAGATTCTTAAAAAACGGTAATCCAATTCAGTTAATTGTGTGTTCACTATTCAAAAACTTATGAAATATTGAAATTCATGTATCAAATTGTTATGAAGTGTGCCTCCCTTTTAGACTATACACTAAAGAATACATATCACTCTGCAGACATCATAAATAAATACAGGAAAACGACTAGTGACGCAAAATTTATTCCAAACTGGTTTTGATAGAATAGCACTTCTCTTGATCTCAGGTGCAGATTCTCCAGTCGATTCTACGGGAAACTCATTATTTTATAGAATACCGTGCACTAGTTCACCTGGAGCGTAAACGGGACAACGACTTTTTATTTGAACGCTGATGTATTTCGTGCTGTAACTCGCAAAATATATTACAATCTGCTTTGGATATAATGTCACTTCTCTTGATCTCAATTCAAAGTACTCCATTCGATTCTACGGACGACTTATTATTCGATAGAATACTGTGCATTATCTCCCGGGGAAAGTAGAGAAGATACAAACTCATGACGTTCCATTCGTAGTTCGGTAGCCAATTTATTGTCACTCGCGAAATGTTTTCCCGGCTGCTTTGGATAAAATAACGCTCCTATTGATGTCAATTCAAGATTCTCCAGTCAATTTTTCGCGTTATCGTCATTATTTTATAGAATACTGTGCGTAATTCCATGGGAAGGGAAGCAAGAAACACCCTGGTAACGTTTCTTTGTACGAAAGCCTATTTATAGCGTTCTTTCACGAAGTGTACTCCCATCTGCTTGGATAGAATAATCTCTGACTTGAACACATTTTAGGGTAGTCCCAACAATCCTGTGAATGGCCGTTATTATTCGATAAGGAAACCGACTCTTGACACTTACTTCTTAGTGTGGAAGTCTAGCTTTTGCCGCCTTTCGGAAACTACTACAAGTTTCTGTGGATAGACTGCTCCCTCTAGAAAATAATTCAGGATGTCCCTTACAGTTCTTCATATGACCATCATTATTTGACATAATGCCGTGCACTAGTCTCGGGACTGCAAACTGAAAGCATCTAGTAATGCTTATTTGATAGCATGTCAGTCTATTTCTCACTGTTGTTTGCCAAGTTGACTCCAAGCTACTTTCGGTGATCTTTAATTTTTGCGATGGAAAAATCGACATTAATTATCAAATCGTATTGGACTATTTAAGTCAGCTATGTGTGGGCGAATGCTCTCTATTTATGTGTTTATGTTTATGTTTACACTGTATTTTACATACAATCAAAATTCATCTTCTTTTGTACACTTTTATTACTCTGAGGGTGATTTTTACCATTTATTTGAAATTCTCTCCGTATAGGAAATTTAACATATCATCACTTAAGACTTTGTTATTCTGTTCAAACTTTAGGCTGAAGTTATGTTATATTATTTGTAAAAGTTTTCCCGCAACATCAAGGAAATCAACGAGAACTTCTTTCTGTCTATACGTTTTCGCTTTGAAATTTATAATTTACTTCCTTTTATGTTTCTTTATGTTAATACTCTTTGTTTTTATACTTTTGACTTGTCTTCGTAGTTCGGTTGTCTAATTTAATTATCTTTTTGTTTTGAATTGTCAGGATTTCTTTGTTCTATGAATTTTTTTGGTTGTCTTCGATTTATTCGTATCCAATCACCTTATTTTACAAGATACTTGACTAAAATATTTTCTGTTTTTTTCCATTATTTTATAGGGATGTTCTCTTTCTATGCTATGAGGTTCTGTTCGTTATTGTACTAAGATATTTGTATATAGCAACTCAACTTATTATAGTTTGGTGGAACTTTATTTCTTTGGCCTCTGTAATCAGCCGGATCTATCATATGCAATAACGTGTTAATAGTTTGCATTCGCAAATATGTAATTTGTGGCCTACTTCTAAATAGTGGTGAACTAGTTCTAATTAATAGTTGTGTTAATATTTAAAAATTGTTTTTTTCGCCACAACGAACTTTAATTGCCCGCATGGTAATATTAACTGTGGCTCACAATACGTAACCTCAGTTGTAATTCCTGAAAATGTTGACTCCAACATCTGTAACCGGTATGATAATTTTTTAAAGAATCTCTAATGAATAACCGCCTCTCGCACTGAATGAACCATAGCTCCACCCAATCTCAAACTATCAGAAGTGTTTACTGTGCGCAAAAGAGCATAAAATTGGTTCTATATCTTATTGAAGTTTCATAGCCATTCACCTTTTTTATAGATTTCTCTAGAGCACGTGCATTTTAATGTCTTATAATGAAAACCTTCACCGAAACCATTTTAGCATGGAATTTTTCGTTATTGTGTGAATGGTTTATATATTTCTTACTTGTCATGGCATTGTGGAATGGTTTTCCCAGTTCCACAAACTTTTTTAGCCGATCAGCAGCCAGTAAATTTCTACTGCTCTGAGCTAGACTGTGATTTCATCCTAACTTTATGAGAACTATTAAGGTTCAATAGAGTTCTTGTTAGAGATTGTTTGGATATGTTTACTTTTCATACTTGTGCAGAAAATAATCAAACTGATCCATTAGCCATCGTTTGTGGACGCCATAATTTTCTCACTTTAACAGCTTCAATATTGAAAATTCATTTTTTTGCTTCGTCATTTGACTAACAGCAATTTTGATATCTATTTTATTTAACTACATAGACTCGTGCATGCTGTCACCCCCGTTATGCTCTCTCCGTTGTGCGACAAAGGTTAAACACGGAACTTATCACGATAACACTCGACTTTTGCCGGTTTGGTCAAACCATGACGAAAGTCGGAACCCGTCGGTCGACACTTCTCTTCCACCCACGACAGAGCATATCTTAGTTAGCCAAGCAAAAAAATCAATATTAGCAGTGGCTCAGGTTGAGGCACCATCAACTTCATCTACAAAGTTTGGAACAACAATTCAAGGTCAACGAATTGAGAGACCTTCTGAACCTGGTAATGCATAATGGATGAACTATGTGTTCAACAGTTAACATTCAGAACACCAAAAATACTGAAAATAGTTATTTTCATACTCGGATGTAATTTTCTGCACGTTTTTATTTGGCATTAGCTGTTGATTTTGTAGCCTGTATGGTTGTCCGTAGACTTAAATGAGTGTACTGACTAATTATGCGTCTTCTATAGTAGCTGTGGTCCTACCCCTACCAACTTTTAACAGGTTTTAGGTGTTACGAACCTAGTAACAAATTAGTTCAGTTGTGACCAGAAGGATAAACCAAAGGCAGGATGAACGGAAAGTATAATAATCCTGCCTTTGGCTTATCCTTCTGGTCACAACTGAACTAATTTGCTACTAGGTTCGCAACACGTAATACATACCTGTATATATACTAGTTAGAGTTTACAATACTAGGTAACTCAACGATGAGAAGTTAAAGTAGCATAATGTCAAACGTTCAATAAGAATGGGAAACCTGTTTTTTTATTTAATACCCACACATAATTATCAATTTTTATGGTAATGCCTGCAGTGAAGCGTCAGTAGATTATAATAATACAATGCTGCTTGATAGTGGATGTAGTAATTTGTCCCCATTGCAATTTACTTCCATCTAAATTTTTATGCAAATACAGTCAGTTAGTTCCTATTTTACGTCACTGTTATTATATTTTATTATGTTGATAGTTAACAAATTTGTTGGTACAATTTTAGCTGGCCAAGTGCATGATGACGTTGACCTTGGCGAAGAACTACTCGGAGAATTATCGGACACTGAAATAGACGTGTCGCATTCACCTGCGAAGATTGCGTCGTATAATGAGCATCGTTCTACTGCGGGGGTGCAATTGGCAAATGTCAATGAGTGTGTCTCACCAAAGCATAATTTGTCACAATCCAAACCATCTGTCACGATCACCACACTACTTTCAGTTGCTATGCCTCAAGCGGTGTCAGGCTATCAGCTTTACGCTGGCACCAACACTGGGCATATTATACATTTGCCAATCATACAAAAATGTGAGTCCTTTCAATCTATAATTTGCCAACTTTTCGTCTTTGTACTACGACTATTGCTTTAATTCTGTTTCATATTTACTTCTTACTATTGGTGACGCTCCTGGAGGGCGTGGGAAGCTGGTTTCATGTTATAAACTCATGGTGTTAAAGCGGCTTGTACTCAACCTCGAAAGAAACACAAGTATTAAACCACCTTTGGAATTCCTGAAAGCATGATTTTTATTTCATGTGTCATATATTTCATAAGCCTTCGAGAATGACATACTTGTTTTTTCTCCACTATTTAATTATAGCAAAAATATACAAGTTATCTACAATCAACAGGACCTGTAAGGAAATCCCCGTTAAGGATAAACTAATTTGGAGAAGAGGAAACCCTGTAACATCAGAATAGTCTTGTTATGTCTCCTTCCTAAAGAAAAATTCACATATGGAACAACGACTATACTTTGTGATCTAATTACAAATAAAATTCTCTCTCTCTCTCTCTCTCTCTCTCTCATATATATATATATATATATATATATTGTGTAGTATATTGTTTTGAAAAGGTTTGTGTTTACTGCCGATAATGGCCCCAAGTTTTTGAGAATTCTTATCAATATATTACCTTCCTTAATGTATATACATTCTGGAGTCTCATTTAATTAAATGAATAAGAAAGTCTGATGTTCAGTTTTACATATATTTTTTTGTTTGCGGTTTATTACGAGCTGATTTCTGAATGTTTGCACGTTATAAACACATATTTTTTCCTCTGGTATGTGCTTGACGAGCTGCCGATATGGACGAAACCGATCCAATTGGCGAATTTCCTGTGCTACCGTATGCAATGCTTAGTTTATTTATACGCATGATCATAATCCTGCCATTAAACCTTGTTTGAACATATTTTCCCCAGGTGGCATGGTGTCTGCTAAATAAAGGCAGATCTGAGGTGGCTAGTTAGATCCTCATGTCTTAGGAGATACCATATATATTTTCCATCTGAAGGTAAGACTAGCCAAATCAGTATTGTTATATGACACGAAATTGCGTGTATTTTGAGGCAAGGTGGCGCGGTGCTATAAAGGCTGGACTCAGATGCAGCTGTGTCCGTTTCGTTCCGCAGTTGCTGAAAATTCCGACAAGTACTGTACGGGTTCCCATAAGAACGAAATTGGCCTAACTGATGAATTGCCTTTGCTACATTGTGCACATTTTAGTTTCAAATTACAACATATACATGCATATCTTGTTTGTATAAGCTTACCAAAATATTGAAAATGCAATTCGTCTGTATGAGCTAATTTCGTTTTTATTGAGTACTTCTGAGTAGAAGGCAAGATTGGTGTGGCTAGAGTTCGGATCCTCCACGGAATTTGGTTTAATCATACAACCCATTCCCGACACCATGTGAGCCGCGTGTTATGCAGTTATCTGTGTTATATCAGTTTATATTTTTGTGATACTTTGCTGTAGATCTCATTTTCAATACGGAGTTTTTACTTGCCTGCCTGATCTATTATTTTAATACAGAAGCTATGCTAACCAAAGAGGTTTTATTTAGACAAAGTATTATAACAGCATTCTGAGAATGTAAATTTTGCTATGTGAACTTGACATAGCTTAAGATAGAAAAGGCGTTTTATTTACAGATCAGGTTTTATTCCTCTTTGGTATTGCCTAATTGTAGCCAGAACTGCTGCTTGTTTATCTATTCAAAGTCACTGATCACGAATTGCGGTTGGTCCCATTAAACGCGTCTGGTAATGATATAACGTTTGTCGATTGATTAGACCCGTGTGTTTCACTTAAAAAATTTAATTATTTGGTCGTGTTTTTGTCTTTTAAAGTCAAACCGGGATTTGTTATCAGTGCGCCAAATGAATTTGAGCGAGCGGTCCGCGTTTAGGAGTTATAACAAGAACTTGGCTTGTGTAGTAAATGCAGAAAATTCTAGTTAATACTGCGATGTTGGCTTAAAAATGTCATGATTGCCCAGTTCGGCGGTGAAGCTATGCCAGCCTAAGATACAAGCCAATCCAGTTGTTTTAAATACAAATTTATGTCTTTTTATTCGTGAGCCTTGCGCTTTTTAGAATGCTCATTTTGATTTTGCCTATTGCTATCTTATTGACGTTTTTTTCTTTATACGCGCAAAGGTTACATCGCCGGTGGATTTACTGAATCCTCAGTGGATGCTCTCAGGTTGTCGGTAAGTTTTTTTATTATAATTTAGTATTAGTATTAAATATTGCCGTTTCACTGGTAGTTATATGTAGTCTGTAAATGTACACTGTGCTGTTGATACCTAATTGAATATTTAGTTTTTTAGTACAAGTAGCTCTTTATCTCTTTTGTGATTGGCCTTTGAAAATCGTTTCAGGTAATATTTAATTGTTTCACCACCTTAATTGTCTTCCTAGCCTATAATCACGTATCTAATGCAAACTGCTTTATTCAAAGCCCCACTCACCATACACTACAAATAGTCAAAGACAAAGCGCATACTGATGAAAAATAAATTTTAAATTCATTTATCAATCAGCAGGTTTACACATTCGTCTAGGAGATTGTACCGTCCTATTATCCCACATTCCTCACCCAAATATATAGTGGTTAAAGGGCATAATACCGGCTCCTACTGATGAGTCGCCAGTAAGCACGAAACAAATGTGCATGAGATTATACTTACTGTTCGTGCTGTCTTTGGTTTATCCTTCTGGTCACAACAGAACTAATTAGTTACTATGTTCGCAACACCTAATACATACTTGCATATATATTAGTTCTCCGCAAAAACAGTATTTAACCTTTCCATTTATTTGTCTTCTATCAGGCTGGGTGCGTAATCGTCCCTTTCTTCCGAAGGCTTCAACATCGATCATACTAATCATTGGAAATGAGGTGTTGCGTGAACTTTGTTTACTAGCAACGTTTCGGAACTTCAAAACCCGTACCATCATCAGGCCAATATTCACATATATACACAGTACAATACTCCCAATAGCAGATTTAAGCAAATTTGTTCACGAATGCTCTTTAGTTTATACCAACATGCGTAATTTATCTGTACGAAGTGAGTGTATATCCATGAATATGTATTTGCTTTATTATCACTTGTATGCATATAATTATCTTCCAAATAGGATATATATATATATATATATATATTGACTTTTTCTATTATTTTCATCATTTTTCTAGCTCTATGAAGCTTACTATACAGAAAACTGATTTCCGTTTATGTGTTGTATATTTTACTATTCTTAAATATTACATCGGGCGCCTAAAACTTATTGCATGAAGCTTATCATTTAATACAGGCGTTTCAATATTATTCGCAAAACAAAAATGCAAATTACGTTTTCATATCATTCGTACTATATTTTAATTCGTTTTACACGACACATCATTGTCTCAGTGCAATAAATATTTATGTTATATATTCTTGGTTACAAAAACTGATATATATATATATATATATATATATATATATATATATATATGTATTAGGTATGGTGTAATTAGTAGGAAGTAAGCTCATATAGAACCAAACGCGTATTTCAAAATAAGCTTGAATAACAGTTTTTATCTTGTATGCATATGCGTTTTGTGCTTACTTGCAACGCATCATTAGGAGCCGGTATTACACCCTATACCCAAATAAATACTTGGTATAGGGCATAATACCGGCTCCTAATGATGAGTCGCCAGTAAGCATGAAACGAATGTGCATATTTTGTCTTCGTTTTATCCTTTTGGTCACATTTGATCTAATTTGTTACTAGGTGTGCAATGCCTTATACCAGATTGCATATATATTAATTCTCCGTAACGAACAATATCTTACTGTTATAAATTATATTATTCGAGGCTGAACAATGTGGAGTTTCTAGATTAGCAAGTGATCCAATTGTACCGTCCTATTTCCCGACATTTCTCACCCAAATATATATTGGTTAAAGGGCGCAATACCGGCTTCTACTGATGAGTCGCCAGTAAGCACGAAACGAATGTGCACGAGATTATACTTTTCGTTCATGCTGACTTTGGTTTTTCCTTTTTGTCATAATTGGACTAATTTTTTACTAGGTGCGCAATATACATAAATACATATTATATAGAGTGAGTTAAATTTGATGATGGGTCGCTGTAGCATTTCTATATTGTTGACTCTACTGCTGCTTCCATACTCTTAAGAAGAGTTAATTGCACCGCCGAATTGTCTCATATTTCTTGACCACATATAAAGTGGGTTTTGGGCGTATTACCAGCTCCTACCGGTGACCCGCCAGTTAGCGCGAAGCCATTTTGTCATGTTGAAATTTGGCATATCCTTCTGGTACTATTTGAACTAACTTGTTGCTAAGTACGGCATTTTTAATACAAAAATACATATTTTGGAACTTGTATGACTCAGTAGTTGAGGTATTTGACATCGTATACGATTTAAATTGAGGAATACGTGTAATGGTTAATCATCAATCAAAATCGTAGCATTCTTGTATTAAACATTTATTTTAAAATGCCTAAATATAACACAAAAAAATAAAATTACTGCTAGAGTTGAATAATTTGGTCATATTTATTCGTACCATTAGGTTAGTTGCCATGCCCACAGCGGCAGTGTTCAATGCCTTATCGCCTGTCAAGGTGGTGTTCTTGAGTCATTCCCACCGTTTCCGCCTGTAGTCAACATGGATGGGCCTTCGCAACCTTTATTCGACCACCACCCATTTGATGACGCTTTTGCCAATCATTCAAATACGAAAACTTCTATCACGAGTAGAATCAGAAATCGGTCTCAAAGCGGAAATCTGTGCTCAATACAGGAGCAGACCACCCAAAACTCTGATAGCGGAGATTGCGCTCCATCTTGCAGTTCTAATTTAAATGTGTCTCCGTCTCTCCAAACTAAAGATGGAAACGTTTCGATTCTTGGCCAACCTGGTACTGATAAGTGTGTCTCGCCTACTAACGGATCGATTGGCATGACCAGATACGTAGGTCGAGGCAACTATCTTACTGACAGGTTGGGCCGGTTCAAAGACCAGTTAGCCAACCGGAATTCAACTTCTCGATCAACTACACGCTATTCTGTCGCTGACGACCGTCTCTCAGGCTCTTCAGGTTAGAATAAAATCAAGTTTATGTACATTTCTCGATCATTTAAAACATGAATAATGATATTTTCTTCTCGGTCCCCATTTTTCCACGTGTATACCTTCCTTTAAATAAAGATTAAATTGAAAAAAACTAACAACTGGCATTTCAGCGAACAAAAAATGCCCATATATATATATATATATATATATATATATATAAAGTCAAGTTAAAATAAATATTAAATTACGTGGCAAAGGAAATTCATCCGGTAGACCGGTATCTTTCTTCTTGGAACTGTAAGTCCTGTCCATAATTTGCCGTAGACGGGACTCGAATCGGAGCACATTTGCTTTGGAGACAGACATTTCACTGTCCCATATGCGGCAAATTCTGGCCAGTACTTGAAGAGCTCAAAATAAGGACGAAATCAGTCTACCGGATGAATTGGCTTTGCTACATGATGCAAAGTTTGGTTTTAACAGACAATACATATAATCAATATCTTTCTTTTAAAATTTCGATACAATATATATTTAATCTTTGATTAAGAATTTAATTTTCTCTGATTTGCGATTATTAAATACCCAATTGATGACAAATAGAAAGATACAATAGTCAAAAGCATGGGATTTAGACATGGCGAATTGGTAAGATATAAACAAATTTATGCTTAGCGGAAAAATAAATCGAAAAAATTTCTATTTGAAAACAGACTTATTATCACCTGTTTTTTACTACTACTAATAATAATATTACTATCAAATATAAATTGTACATGAAATGATCAAGAAAATTTACAACTAACCTACATATCTCGATATAACAATCATTTGGGCGTCAGGGAAATGACCAATTACCTGATCCTTGTTTTTCGAAACAAGATTTTTAAGTCCAATTCCTCGTTTTTACTGCGAATATTTCGATATTAGTTTTCGGAGGCCCTTTTCAATGGTAAGTTCATCACACCAAGAAATTTGACAATTATTAAGTCAGGTGGAAAATTTCGTATTAACTGCTTTGTTTATACTTACTGGTAGATCGGTAAACGCCCCAGCTTCAAGTAAATGTCGTACGACGTTACAAACAAGGTCAGGTGCCGTGGAGTCTGAGAATAAATACTGTTGGTAGCCCTTATTAAGGCAGGAACTGCGTTCTCCAGCAAATGCCGAGAAAGTAAGGTGGTGTAGCAGTGTCTAGAAGTACTCCAAACACATAAGACCGGGTCTGGTTGACTGACTGGTGTTCCTTCTGTTATGGCGAGAGGCTGTGTGAAGGCTCAGAATTGTCTCGTTGAATATCTGTCACAACACTGTGGTGACTGGCACACGTAGAGATCCAATAAATAGATATGACTCCGTATCACTAGTTGTGCAGCAGCAAGATTGGCGTGACTAGATGACTCTGCTTGTGAAGCAAGTCCAGATGTCAGCGTAGGTGAACAGTCAGTGTGACAGATGACAGCACGTACACGTAGTACGCAGCTGAAATCAAACGTGATTTATGACAAGCATGGTAAATGCACCGTGCTTATATAGCATTGAAAACGAAAGCTCGCACGCCATTGGTTAACGGCAAATTTTGCTTGTTTTAATTGGTGCCGCGTAAATTAAATTTGAATTTCATTTAGTGAATATGTCGGCGAATTATTCTTGAGCCGTTACAGATCACTTAACCACAACTGAACTTTCACTACATGAATTTGCGCCGTGTTT
Organism: Eudiplozoon nipponicum; assembly: GCA_029291075.1. Classification (NCBI taxonomy): domain Eukaryota; kingdom Metazoa; phylum Platyhelminthes; class Monogenea; order Mazocraeidea; family Diplozoidae; genus Eudiplozoon; species Eudiplozoon nipponicum. The sequence goes on along the minus strand of JAQBSW010002037.1, from coordinate 26,602 downwards.
GTATTCGTGTGCGCGTGTCTACGGGTGTACGCATACCCAAGCGAAACTAATGTGGTTTCATAATAGATACTGGTGATTTACTTGATAGGCGTACGCAATGCATGTGTTTGTGTGTTTGCTTAGAACTGTTAAGTAATCAATTAAATATAATTAACTGCACGTGTACGCTTGCATAAGTGAAAATATAGTGGCCATTAATTCCTCTACGCACACGTGAGAATTATTTTTTTACTCAGGCCAGAGTTTATGGATATTCTTGAGTAACAGGTGTTCAGAATTGGTTTTGGTTGTTAATTTATGGGAAGTTTAATCTATTTTGAAAACCAATGTACTGGTACCATTTCTAGGCTCGATATAAAAATAGATATTATAAATAGTGAGTTGGCTTGGAAGTCGTATTTCCGAAGTTTTTATATTAAGTTAACATCTTTACTGCTAGAATACACATTCATGTAGGAGATTTCCCTGCCCAACTTTTCCATATATCATGACAAAATATATAGCGGGTATAGGGCGTAGTGCCAGTAAGCCACAAACGTCTGTTCACATGAGTTTATACTTTTCTTCCTTGCTGAATTTAGTATATAATTCTGGTCATATTTAAACTAACTCGATACTAGTTACGCATTACCTAATACGCACTTACACTTTTTTGTTAAATGAGGTATTTACTAATGATCTATCTGGTGAGGCATAGAACAGGTTATGTGAATAAACCATTCACAAAACCCTTTCAGGGGAAATAATCAGAAGTCAGCCAGATAATAAACTTGATCAAGATAAGAAGTTAAAATAAATAGTGGTCAGAAATGAAATTTAGAAAGTTAACTACTGAAAGGAAGATCATGGTAATATTGTAAAAAGAAGGTGATATTTAACTTATAGTGTTAAACCCTATATATGGGAATCGTTACAATAAGTTAACGAGTAATAAAGGATTAAATTATAACATAATCTTAAAATTAATTAATAGAGCGTTTAATATTCATCTTACGTAATCTTTAATTTCATTCATAGCACCCTTTCCATGTGCAAAAATAAAAGGAAATTTTATCATATCCAAGAACCGCTTCTTTCTCATTTTCTTCTCAAGTATCTACAAATGAACATCTATTTAAATATAAATTGAAGGGCAAAACAAAATAGAAAAATGTAAACATGGAGAGAGTATGGAATAAGGGAACAACAAATCAATTTTATTAAACCTCGCATTCCAAAAGAATAATTAATTTAATCTTAGTCCAACATTCTTGTTCTTTTACTTGAGTTAGTATCCAGTTGCTTTCTACCATTATTTAGTGTTGTTTTCCAAATCGAGGCTAGTGATTTTTCTACGTCTGTTTCATCCATTATATCATCTCTCGATTTAATTTCGATGGATTCTTTAATTAACCTTGTCGATATATTACAAACACATGTATGTACGCATCTACAATCATCCCAGTTAATTGGATGTCCCATCTCTACTGAATGGCGTACAAGATCCGATATATTAACATTCCAATATTTGGATGCACCGCTATATTCCCTTCCTCATTACGTGGAATTTCATACACTTCTGATATGTCTTAAAGTACAATTTTCTGTTTTCGGCTAAGAAGTGTGTTGTCTAAGACAAGAAATTGTTTTTAATTTCCCTTATACTGTATTTTAAGTGCCGGTTTTATCTTCCTCATTCGTTTTGAGTTTGGTATTGCCATGTCCTTAGGATCTTACTATTTTCCATTTGACTTCAAGTAATTACAATTATGATCAAATTTACTTAAGACATTCATCATATTTGCTTCTATTAAATTAAGGGTTTACTCGTTAGCATTAAATATGTTTTTATAAGAGTGCTACTGCGTGCTTAATTCAATTTACCATTAGCAATCACATTATTGATCAATATTTTTCTCTCCAAGTAACTTCTCAGTAGGATTCTCATTTATCCTAGTTTCTGCATTTATATTATCTATTTGTTCAATCGTTTCCACTCCTTTGCCTGCTTTCAACCAATGTTCGTTTAATTCTACAAATGTTCATTTTATTACCACTTTCACATTTAGTGTGGTGTCTGTTCAGTAATGACAGATTTGGGATTGTTAGTTGGAACTTTGGGTCTAAATTGATGCATATGTGCTCCACCTAAAGTAAAAAAATATAACCAAGTTACATTAGTTAGTATATAACTGAACATGTGTGTGGTGTGCGGTAGGGTGGTTCAGTTGTTAGAGAACAAGATTCCGAATCAGACATGCCCGTGTTCGAGCCCTATCCGCAGCAAATTCTTGTTAGTACGTGATGAATTCCCAATAAGAACGAAACCAGTCTACTAGATGAATTTCCTTTTCTACACTATACAATTCTTAGTTTATACTGACATATGTAAATAAATAATGGGTCAGATGCTTATTCCAAGATCGCATCCTTGATTATTGGAACATAGCAAATTGGTTGCTTCATAATTGGGTTTATTTTTCTCCTTATCGTGCCTTGATGCAATCATGGCTAGCTCGAATTCACATTTAGCTTCATTCTTTATTGAGAGGAATTGTTTTGTTTTGAATGGCGTCAGTAACTATCTTATTTTTTGTCAGATTTCTCAATCTGAATATCTGTGTTCACACCACAATTCAACATTTTTATCTGATTCTCATTAAGATTTACTACCCGATTAGTTTCAATAGCACTAATTTTATTTACAGTCGGTCTATAGATGCCAATGTTGTCAAACTTAATATCATGTTTCTGGCTTGGTATTATTAGTTTATTGAAAGACATTTAGCTAAGCGATATTTTGAAAATAAATCATTGAAGCTGATTTTAAATAATTATTCTTAGTGATATTACGGGAAGGATCTCAAATTCGCTTTAGGTAATATTCGTGGATATTCTTTTTTCAAGACAGTGTGCATACACACTTTGTTTTAATAAATTTATTGTAATGAATCTTACGTGAACGTAATGAATAACAGCAAGTAGTGTTAGAATACGGAGCAATTAACCGAAGGACTTGAGGAATTTAGTTGAAGAGAAAGTGCTGAGGAATATGGTTATTCTAAGTTAGATGATCATTCCGTATAAATGGGTTATCCGACACAGGCTTCTCAAGGGTTCTCCTACGGTAGTGACCAAAGTGCCTCTACTACGTGCAATATCTGTACAATCCTCTAGAAATCATTTGTGTGCGAAAGGGAAAGAAACAAGGATCTTATTTTTGTCTTCTTCCTAATCTGTTCAAATTGCCTTTTCTAGAAATAATGAACCAATGCAGACATTATGTTTAAAATGAAATGGAAATTTGAATTTATACTATGCTTGAAGTATACTTTAACGAAAACCATTTTGTTCGATTTGCCTTATAATTCACTATAATCTAGGTTGCGATCTTGATATAGATACCTGACCCAATAGTTACTTACTTATGTCAGTATAAACTAAGAATTGTATAGTATAGAAAAGGCAATTCATCTAGTAGACCGGTTTCGTTCTTATTGGGAATTCATTACGTACTGGCAAGAATTTACTGCGGACAGGGCTCGGACCTGGGTACGTCTGCTTCGGAATCTCGTGCTCTAACCACTGAGCCACCCTGCCTCACATTTCACTACACACAATTTTCAGTTGAATACCAACTAATGTAACTCGGTTAGTCTTTTTTTCGTTTAGCTGGAGCTCATATGGCATCCATTTAGACCCAAAGTTCCAACTAACCATCCAAAAACTGTCATTGAACCCAAATTTGCAAAGCAACCAATTTTATTTAGCCGATTTATTGAGAATGTGTCCTGCTATTTTCCATTTAAAAAATGATCTTCAATTAAATGCTATTATATGACACGATACTTTACTAGCCCTTACACGTTTTATGGAATGCCTGGTATGCCTTCAAAACATGTAGTTCACGTTCTGTGGTAGTAAACTTCACTCGCAGAATAATTTTGCAACGCCATGCACAATTTGTGCATCATTTTTTTAAAATATTAATTGTATAATTTACCAAAAAATATATGTATTTATTTATTTGTACATACGTAGTCAGATACACGTGTGGCCAAAATTAAAAGTAACGTTCGATTCTCTTATTTGCATAGTGTAAGCATTATGTTTAAACGATAATTTTCACACATGTGTTCGCAGATCGTCGGCGGTTCAGGCGATCCCAGTCATACAGTGGGACTTTTGGTGCCAATCGCTTTGCTTCTTCGCCTTCCGCCGCTAATCTGACCAGTAATTGGTCTGATCGTCTGTCTGAGACGCGGCGTCTATGCAATGCAATGCTGTTGTCAACTGGGCATGGCTTTTCACACTGGTGTCTTGCCGAGCATTATTTAGAGCAAGATAGAAAGATGCCGTATTCTAAGGACTTGATGGCTGACTGTGGTAGCTGTAAGTAGGAGAATATTTTCACTTCACGTCATTTTAATAGCGAATTTGTCGTTTGCCTTTTATCCTATTTGATTTTCTGTGCCTCTTGTTTTTGTACACACACACACACACACACACACATATATATATATATATATATATATATATATATATATATAAAATGAATTGCCGTTAGACGTTACTATAAATACCAATTAAGGATGCGGAGAGAGCACTTATTGTGGGTGGCCCTTAACAAGGCCTGGGAGACATTCACCGGCAAATGCCGTGAAAATGTGCGAGTGTTTGCAGCGTTTGCATGTCTATAATTCCTTCTAGACACTTGCTCTGTCTGTCCTGTCCGTTGGATGGTGATCAATTGAATAAGTATAATTGACGAAGCAGGATATGCTAGTTGCTGTTCGAAGGCCTTGACTAGTTTTCTTGAAGGTCTGTGGCAACAGCGAGATGGCTGGCACACGTAGAAATCGATTGTTAGATGATCGATTACGTAAGCGCAGCAACAGGAAGATTGGCGTGACTGAAGCCTAGCCGATTTAGTGACACCGTGGCAAACGCAAGCAGAACAGTCGGTGTATATAGCCAGTTCAGCAAAGAAAGCGACAGCAATCACACATAGCGAAGTCGCACGTAATTGGTAAACGGTAGTTTTTCGTGTTCTCATTGGTCCAACGTATTCAATTTTGAATTTAATTGTGACAAAATGTCGGCGAATTAATTTGAGCCGTTGCTATATTTGATTAATGGCAACAGTAATCCATGAAATAAAATTTATTATTATGTATAATTTATGACAGTATCGACAGCCAATACTCTGGATTCGTTACTACCTTTTTCGTTCATTCAATTATAACTGTATATTTGTAGTAGCCTTTCATCAGCATATATATATATATATATATATATATATATATATATATATATATATAATTGATGAGTTTCTTTTGCTGCATTAAACAATATTTGCCTTATACTGACAGCGTACTTTTCATTAAATTTAGTCATAAGAACTTAAATTCTATATAGTTTTTTTGGGTTGTGCGGTGTCTGTTCTACAATTACAGATCTTTAACGACTATTTGGAACATTAGGTCGAAGTTAAATACTGTTTGTTGCGAAGAGCTAATATATATGCAAATATGTATTAGGTGTTGCGAACCTAGTAACAACTGAACTAATTTGTTACTAGGTTCGCAACACCTAATGCATACTTGCATTAGGTCGAAGTGTTTCCAAAAGGTCTCCGCCTAAAGGAAAGGATAATCGGAACATAATTTGGTATACGACTGGAAATTGCTTTTAATGTGCGACAGGGATGGTGCGATGGTATGATCGCAAAATTCAGAAGCCATTAGGCCCGAGTTGCGGCAAATTCAGGGAAATACTAGAGGTGAGAGCCGCATATCTAAATTTGCTTTTCTTATATATGCACTAAGGTATGATCGTCGCCGGTCAGTTTACCGTCGTGCTCTGATGATGATCATGGAAGTTCGAAACGCGTCAGTACGTGTGACTGACCGTAAAATTGATTTGGTATGCGACAGATTAAATAAAATGGGGTCAGTGTTTTTATGAAGCTCGAAGGCTTGATTTAAAGAAGTACTTTCGAAGTTCCCTATAAGAAAGATGCCGGTCTGCTAGATGAATTTAAATTGCTACCTGAAGCATTGTTTAGTTTATAATCACTATATATATATATATATATATATATATATATATATATATATATATTTATACGTTTAATGCTTAATGACAATTTAGTTCAATGCGTATTCTCCGGTATAAACTAAGTTTTGAATTTGGAAGATTATTCATCGACTAGACGGGGTACAGACGTCTTGAGTACTCATCAGAAGTTGGAACCATGGGGCATTTGGCTCAGTCTTGCATATTGAATTAATGTTTTATGGCAGAATTTTTATTAGTTATGCGTTTCCTGTGTAATTCAAACATAGCACAAGGTAGCAAAAGCAATTCATTAAGTAGACCAGTTTCGTCCTCATTGGGAACTTTTCACATACATGACAGATTTTTTCTTTGTCTGTGCTCAAACCAGGATATTTTTGTTTGGGAATTTTTACACCAATTCACTACGCAACTCATGCCGCACACGACGAGATTTTTATGCTTGCATCATTTTTTGCTTTGGTTATCCTTTTATTCAGGTCTGTCGTTATAGAACAGACACCAGGCCACATAATTAAAGGTTTGTGGTAGGATTTGATTATATATTTTGTAAATGCAAACAAAACATTGAATAAGGCAGCGAAAAAAATTCATCAAGCAGACCGATTTCGTCCTCATTTGGGACTCTTCAAAAAAATTACAAAATTTGTTGAGGCCTGGACTCAAACCATGGCACGTCTTGCTAAGAGTTTTGCCACACCATACGCGAGATTTTCAGTTTTGTATGAACATGTTTTTAGCTAGCCTGTCCTTCAAGTTTTTATTTGTTCATGCGAAGACATTTATTGCTTTTTAATATTTTATTTATTTCAAAGAATTTGTTTAACTAATAAGGTAGTTCGACATTTCGCGTCAATTTATTAGGATGAAGTTTAGGCAAATGGTCGTATTCGAAGATCGAGATTAGGAGGTTATTCTCTTTTTAAATCAACAATTCGATATGGCGACTAAGTTAGATAACTTTCTTACATTATAAAATAGCAATAAAAAATAAATTGCAGGAAGATTGCGAATCAACGTTTCTGCATTAACCTGAATTATATTCTACAGGCGTACACACGGACAATTAAATATAATTCATTTATTGACTTGCGGATTTGTATTTGCTTGCCTTTTCGTGGTGAGAAAAAACACAGCTATCTTTCTGATTTGAATATTAAATAGATGTTCTTGTGTAATCGTATAAATGTTTATTTTATAAGCAATAAATGAATTAGAAATTTGGTTCCAGGAAGCCATTATTGGTGAAAATCTTCATTCTCATCTGGATAGCAAAATGGAATTTAAGAATAAATTCCACAGAGACTTAGGAATTTTGTGTCAGTGTGCGTCTTCTTATATGGTTGATTCTGCCGACGTTACTGCATGGCCATTTTCCGCAGTCTGAATAGAATGTGTTCTATCTTTGTTATTGTTTCGTTTAAACAAGTTATATATGTTAATTTGTCAGAGTTTTATTTTTTCCGTTTTCTACCACATTGAATGCATACTTCTGTAAGTTATAATTGAAGTGTTAGATTAATAGCAGCCGCAGATATTTTTTAATCTTTCAGATTAAGACATTCGTTTCGTTTCTTGCTGCTTACTTCAACAGTCCTCATTCTAAACAGTCGTTATTTGCCTTGTAAACTTTCAGCTTAAGAAACTTGTCAAATGTAGTTTCGCTTCTTTCTCTGCTGCCTCTTTCAACAGTCCTTATTCTAAGCAGCCGTAGTTCGCCTTGTAAACATTCAGCTTAAGAAACTTGTCAATATTAGTTTTCTTTCTTTGTCTGCTGCTTCTTTCAACAGTCCTTATTCTAAACAGCCGCTGTTTGCCTTGTAAACTTTCAGCTTAAGAAATTCGTCAAAAGTAGTTTCGCTTCTTTGTCTGCTGCTTCTTTCATCAGTCCTTATTCTAAGCGGCCGTAGTTCGCCTTTCAACTTAAGAAACTCGTCAAAAGTAGTTTCGTTTCTTTGTCTGCTGCTTCTTTCAACAGTCCTTATTCTAAGCAGCCGTAGTTCGCCTAGTAATATTTCAGCTTAAGAAACTTGTCAATATTAGTTTCCTTTCTTTGTTTGCTGCTTCTTTCAACAGTCCTTATTCTAAACAGCCGCTGTTTGCATTGTAAACTTTCAGCTTAATAAATTCGTCAAAAGTAGTTTCGCTTCTTTGTCTGCTGCTTCTTTCATCGTCTTTATTCCTGGCGGCCGTAGTTCGCCTTTCAGCTTAAGAAACTCGTCAAAAGTAATTTCGTTTATTTGTCTGCTGCTTCTTTCAACAGTCCTTATTCTAAGCAGCCGTAGTTCGCCATGTAAACATTCAGCTTAAGAAACTTGTCAATATTAGTTTCCTTTCTTTGTTTGCTGCTTCTTTCAACAGTCCTTATTCTAAACAGCCGCTGTTTGCCTTGTAAACTTTCAGCTTAAGAAATTCGTCAAAAGTAGTTTCGCTTCTTTGTCTGCTGCTTCTTTCATCAGTCCTTATTATAAGCGGCCGTAGTTCGCCTTTCAACTTAAGAAACTCGTCAAAAGTAGTTTCGTTTCTTTGTCTGCTGCTTCTTTCAACAGTCCTTATTCTAAGCAGCCGTAGTTCGCCTAGTAATATTTCAGCTTAAGAAACTCGTCAAAAGTAGTTTCGTTTCGTTGTCTGCTGCTTCTTTCAACAGTCCTTATTCTAAACAGCCGTTGTTTGCTCTGTAAACTTTCAGCTTAAGACACTCGTTAAAAATAGTCTCGTTTCTTTGTCTGCCGTTTCGTTCCATAGTTCTTATTCTAAGCAGCCGTAGGTCGGGTTGTAAACTTTCAGCTTAAGAAATTCCTTACGAGTAGTTTCGTTTCTTTACCTGCTGCCTTCTTCAAAAGTTCTTATTATAATCATCCTTAACGTATTTCGCTGTGATGTATACTTAGCTGGTGCTTTACTGAGTAAGGTTTTATTTGGCTATGTTACACTGTGTTGTTACAAGGCCCATCTCGGTCAATACATTAGGATTTTTCCTTCGGGCCTGCATATGGTGCAGAAGGCTTCTAATGAATTATTATGTTCTTTTTGGTGTAAGCATATTGTATCCATTGGGTTGGCTTTTGAGTGAAATTGCAGTGACTATACGGAGTTGACGTTGGTAATTCTTGAATGCCTATTCGTATAGGAGATTGCACCATCCAGCTTTCCCGCTTTTATTTTTACGAAATACTCAGTAGTTTTAGGGTGTAGTGTCTGTTCCTACAATTGTGTCGCCGGTAAGTATGAGATGCCACTACTTGTTCATGCTGACTTTGTCATATCATTCTGGTTCTACTAGAACCTAATTTATATCATGTATTTATTACCTAATTCATGATGGCGTATATGCTAATTCTCCGCACCTTACAATATATAACTAGTATAAGGTAACTATTATGCTTGTCTTTATTTTGTGTATTTACAGATTTTGATGGTTATCAAGACGTCGCACAATTTGGCTCCAGCAGCCTTCAGGCCGACTTCCTTCAGGCCTGGAAATTAACTCCAATCCATTATCCATGAAAAACGCGTATCGATGATTCATACAAAGATTAAGTGACCTATTTGAATTGAGTGATTGAGCTTTCATTTATGACTGATGTGTTCATGGATATTTTTTCCTGGTTTTTGTCGGTTTCTCGATTATTATGTGTTTCACTGCTTTCAAAATTATGAAAACATATTATACTTTAAATGCACTTTCTCGCATAGTGATTTAATTTGTATGAGTGTCTGATAATCGCGAAATCACCTCTGCCTGTGTGCGTCATAATATTCTAATTATTTTCGAAGAGATATTTAATCTTCACGACTACCTTCGAAGTCTGTATGCAAACAAGGTTTCAAATTTTTGTACAATCGATTTCTCCAACCCAGTGATTTGGAACTTTTAAGCTAATAATAAAAGGTTTGTTTATTTATCTTCAAAGTCATTCAGTCGACTGTTTTAGCACTGTATTTCCGTAAATCAATAGGAACGAGTTGGTTCAATACGTGATAGTCTACATACCGTATTGGATGAAAAATAAGTTTTCTTTTACTCCAGCTAAATAAAGATCAATATTTTCTATTGTTTTACGTGGCAATATTAGATTTTTTCCGGTGCACGTTCTTGCTTCATACATTAGATTCATTGTTTTCAATTACTTTATGTATAAAATGTCTTTATATAATAATTGTATCGAGAAAATGAGTTTGCTCTCTGACTTGGTAGTTAGTGTTTTTTGCGATTCTTATATATGCTTATGTATATTTAAGTAATTAAAGTGTGTTCTCATCAGATATTGCGAATTTCTATTAAGCCTTTCATGCAAACTAGATGTCGTTAAGTACCTACCTAAACCCTGTAAAGTACTAGAGATTAATCTGTGTTAAAAGAGGAAACGAGTTGATTAATTCCTTAATCAACCATGCAGAATGTGGCTTCTTTGGTATTTTTCTTCCAATACTGCTGACGGTCTATATTGACGCTTGCGTTTTTACTCACGACAAACATAAAATAATTTTTATACATTTATTAATTTGGAAATGCGTATTTAGAAATAATTCGAATTAAACAGAACCAAGGAGACTTTTCACAATCCACGTGGACAGAACATGTGACTTCATTGACGCATTTGTTTTACGCTTACTGGCTACTCGTTAATTGAAGCCTGTATTACGCCATGTTTGATTATTAAATTAAAATTCCCTTGTGGGTGTTAACTTAAATAGCTTTCCATCTACAGCTGGTGAACAGCATCTGCTCTGACTAGATTGCCGATGAGTAGATAATAGCCAAAGCTACCTTCAATAGCCGAATTTTGCCCTCGGCGTTTGGCACGCTGTTCCTTCTTCCTTCACAAACCATTATTCTTGGAGTTTTAGCTGCGCGTAAAACCAGAACCGAGGTTTCCTATAGAGTTGCTAGTACGACTAGCAACTTATCGTTAAATGATATACGCATAATTTTCCGAAATATTGAAACGGTTTTATTTCTATCTGAATGGACGTTGTCACCTCCAGAATTTTTTCTTCATTACTTGACTAAATAAATATGTTGAGTTTGATTATACAGTTAGAGCGAAATGCACACGTCTGTTGGATTACACGGTTTGTTCAGGTTGAGACTGGTGTATTCTTTTTTGTCCTATGCGAACCGTCTTATTACTAGGTACTACGTGCCTAATATAATAAATGCACTCATGTTAGCTATTAACAACAAAGTAAACTAGATTAATTCATTTTAGATTAACCTGAATAATCTTCCAGCTCTATTTAAGGCTATGGTTGATAATTACAGATTTGTGCTACATGCTGTAATCTTAATCATGAATGAATTACTTTTTTAACCTATTTGTCCTTTTTAATATTCATTCTTCTTTGAACTATGATATAATATGAAGAAATTTACTTGGAAATTCCTTTTTATTCTTCTTTTACCTCTTCGTTTTTAAGAGTTTCTTAGATCTTTCTATGTACAAGATCTAAACTTGGTTGGAAACTTACGTTTCCGTTATCATTATCAATGCCTTGATGGGTGGCAAAATTTTGAAAGTGTGACATGCAAATACCATATTTTACGACAAATATCCATCTTTCTTATCGATTATGGGAATGTTATTATCAGAAATAACTTAATTTTCAATGATGAATTCTTGATTGTAATATGTATATGATCTTAAAAGTTAATTCGCTTATCTGGTGTATTCTCTGCATGTAATCATGAATTCTTCCAGTCGATAATGAGGCGATTCCAGTGCATCATTCATGCACCTTAGCCTTCTATGTAGCAACAAGTAAAAGATCCACCATCAAAATCATGATTAGATTTGCATACTTTTTCTGATTCGCAGCCACATAACTAGTTATTCTTGGTTAAATTTGGACTGTAAAGCACATCTGCGTCTTCCATTAAAATGGTTAGATTCGCAAAATTAACACAGTTATTAAATTTTCCCATTGGAATCCAAAATAACTGTTCCCTGTGAAGAACATTTATATTTTAATTGGTTTACATAAAGCTCTGTTAGTTGTGCGCCTTTGACTGATGGTTGCATATATCCTGTGAAAGTTTGCAGAGTGCCAGATTCATCTGTTAAATCTCTGTGATTTGCGTTCGCGGATTGTTGCTTTGCACTATCAGTTCGGATCTTTGCGAAACTGATAGTGCAAAGCGACAACCAGAGAACGCGAATCACGGAGATTCAACATGATTGGTGCAGATTTTGTTACTTGAGTTGAAATCTTATTCAATTCAACGTTGGTGGGTGCGTTTGTTATATAGAGTGAACCTTATGGCTTATTAACAATCGTACATCTTGACTTTGATAACAATAATTTGAGACTACAACGTCAAGAATGACGAAGACATTTGTTTAAATCGTGATCATGGTACCCGTATTAGGAGCCACTAGTTATTGGTTTCTTAACGTTGAATTCATTGTACTTTTGAAACGCGTTTTTATCCATAAGTTTCTAATTTTTATATTATTTAATTTTGAATGCCACGTGCTTATTACCGCAGAGAACTTCTATTTCTAAATTTTTCGAATCAAGTTTGCGGACCTAAAATAAATATCAACCGCACAAAATGGTAAAACTACCCTCATTTACTTGTTCTTTCGCATTCCCACCCTCCTTGATCATGGTAAGATGACGAATTAACTATCCATTCTGTTACTAGATTCTTACTTTTCCACTACAAGAGCTATCACACAATCACTAAAAATTATTTTACATGTTTATTTATTAATATTTCAATCGATATGCCAGTCGTTCCTCTTAAAATCCGCGCACCTTATTCGAACGCCAAACCGAAGTATGTGAAAGTGAATTCGTTTATGCATTCTTTACGTTCATATATATATGTCTATCAATGTAAGGCATATCTGTTTCATTGTTGACTTTTATGCGAATATTTTTATCAAATATTATGTGTACAAACAAAGTATAATCTCTGTACAAGCATTGTAAACATGAAATTCTGTGTCGCCTACTTTAACAATATGCCACTTATTTAAGTCATGTGCGTTAAACGTAATATTCGCACACCAGAAGGCTCATTAACGGCCGACGAATTATGCGACACCAGTAGAGGCGAAAGCTGAATTTCAACTTTTATTCACACTAAATTCATTTTGGCTTTATTAGTTTTTATTAATTTTCCTTCGTGCTCAGTCTATGACCAATAATATTCGAGCTGCATTATTACGTGTAAATGACGGAGGCTTTTTGACTTTATGCTGCACCTCAAAACTAGAGCTAAAGTCTATTTCAAGTCGGAATACCTGAGTTAAACTACATTATGTATGTAATGTATGCAGGTGTGCACGCAATTATGTGTTCTATGCATGTGTATTTGTACATATTATATATATATATATATATATATATATATATATGTATATATACATAAATCGATAATGGTCTTTCACCGGTTATTGTCTCCACGCGAAACGTGTGCGTTGAAAATAAATTACTTTCAGTGTACTCAGTTGTCATCCTACTCAGCATTTCGAAATTAATCTATTTAGCGCTAGTGCCTTTCCATCAAATCGCGTATTTTTAAAATTTCCTGTGTTGTGTTTACATCTCACGCTCATCGCGTCAAATGCGATAATTATTAACTATTTATATTTAGTGTGATGTGTTGTCCACTGAAGAGGATACTCGTAAATGAGTATTTAAACATTTCGAATCAAGATCATCTGGGCATGATGAGTGCAATCATTGTTTGGAAGAAAAGGACGCAGTAATTGTGCAACATCCCGTCACGCACGAATTCTGTTATGGCTAATTTTGGTTTATTTAAAAAATGCCAGTGAAGTAGCGTAATCATGAACAGACTTGTTTACACGCATGCAAAGTTGTGAAAGTATGCTTGAATAATGCATGTTGCCATGTAGTTTCTAATTCAGCACAATTGCTTTGTTAGTCATACTTTGAGGAGATAGAGAGAATTAAAAAATAACCTCTTTTACTATGCATAATTCTTTGTCATTTATCATTTTAAATTAATCATTGAAATGCTCTTAATTCGATTTATGAATATGCTCGGTTTGTAATTATATCAGAAGCTGTCATGTAAACTATACAATATAGTGGAAATTTCAATTACGTACGTGTGTTTATCTGCCTACGCATGCTTGACTGCTTATTTATACGTTGCTGTATGAGCATTACTTGCACTTTGTTGATGTGCCTTGCATCATAGATATCAATACATCAGCAGTTAAATACGGATGTTTAACTTCCAAATAAATTAAGTGTGGGCCTTGGAGAACTCTAGATCACACATTTCCATCGTGGATGCATGAACTAGTTTCAGTCTTTTGTTACTTAGATGGTCTTCCATCAGAAGCTGGCATGCACCATCTGCTTGTAGTAGCTTATTTTGCTATGCTAATGACCAATTTGCTTCAACAGCCAATTTGAGATCCCACATTTTTAAAGCTTCTCTTCATTTCTTAACCACCCTTAAAGCACGAAGTATTAGCCGCGCTTTAGAATCGGACTCGAGCCTTCACATAAGATAAAGTGTAAGTATTTCGGCCTTCTTCGTTAGTTGCTGGTATAGGCAGTTGTGGCCCGCGGTCGCGGGCTAAAAATGAGTATGGCTTTTAGCCACATCAAAAAGATACCTAATGATACTAAAACCACTCTTCCTTTACTTAAAATATTACACTGAAACTGTTTAATTTCTTCACCTTTATTATTTGGCGACATGTTGTAAGGGAACGTGTTAAGCAGAGTAGACCGAAAACGTTATAGTTTTCAAATTATATTGTTTGCACAAACAAGACTACCAATAGTCTGTTATACTAGTGTATCAATGAAGTGGCTCGAATTCATATTTATTTCTAGTTCTAAGACTAGTGTGTCCAATCTAGTTATAGTCACAAAAGTTTCATGCACATTCACCGCTGCCATGGGGATGCGATCAGCCCCGTCATGAAAATAAATTTATTATTTAGGCTTCAATTGGTAATGCTAATATATATATCTTACAAAAAGGAAACTACTGGAACAATGAAAGCTGTGTTAGTCAAAACGCAGATCAGGTAATTTCAATTAATCCAGGTCCGCAATTACACCAATCTTTCAAAGCTAATGTTTTGCATCATTGATTTTTATAACATGCACGGGTTCCAGGGTAGCAATTAAGAATGCGACTATCGCCAGCAACACTTCAACCGCAGAAAAATTAATACCCAAAATCAAACATGTACATTTTAGCTCCCATGGCTACTCCACAAGTATTCCTGACTAGTATGGATCGCTCTTTGCGGATGACTGGAATCTCTATTTATTTTTTGTCGCTTAGTTCCGATGCATTTAGCGTTTGTTAGTTGTAATGGTTCAGCTTTACGCCTGATGTTTGTCTCTTAGGTACGGTATTCGGGTAAGCATATCTTCTGTATGTTTGCAGATGAATTGTTTTGTGTTAAAATGCCCCAAGTAATAGAAG
Organism: Eudiplozoon nipponicum; assembly: GCA_029291075.1. Taxonomy (NCBI): domain Eukaryota; kingdom Metazoa; phylum Platyhelminthes; class Monogenea; order Mazocraeidea; family Diplozoidae; genus Eudiplozoon; species Eudiplozoon nipponicum. The sequence continues at coordinate 11,112 of JAQBSW010002037.1, read as the reverse complement.
GGCACGAAAGTGGGAGCGGTCAAAAGGTAAAACTTCCTTGAGTTAGATGACGGTTAAAAGGGAGGTTATATGTTTATTAATAATTGAAATGGCTTTTTCATGATTCTGTTTGTGTCAGCATTTTACGCTGTTTAGGAAACCCCATGTGAATCAATTTTCTCACCAATTTGACTTTCTCGACAATGCACTTTTGAGAAGTTCACTCCATTTTGCTACTATGCCAATTTGATTGCCTGGTTTTTAAAAAAAATTTTGCATTGATAATTCTGCGCCATCTATACTCATAAAGAATCGTTTGTAATAAATTGAATATTTTTGTTTTATCTTCATAATTTAAACCCCTGCTTTTGTCAACTTGACACTTGCATTTTTTTGACAAATTTATTAGGTCTTTCATTGTTGATCTGTCTCCGATTATTTCATGGTGTTTTTTTCCTTATTTATTAAAATTTTAGTGTGTGCATATTTGTATATAATCGATCGGTATTTGTAAAACTATTGATCATTCAGTATTTGGTTTCAATGAATTATTAATATTTTAGGCAGAATAATAACAATTTTATCCGATCTATTACATAAACTTGGATTAGCATTTTAATTTATTTTTTTAAATACACACTATCCCGATTCGCGAATTGTCTTTTTCCTACATCGTTAGCTTACTCTCATTTTCGTTTATATTTATTTTTCGTTTTAAATGAATTACCGTCGGAGCAATATGCTGATCTGTATGACTAGCACTAAACATAAGACTGTACTAATGCGATTGAGCCTGTTTAATGTTGATACACGCGAGTGAATACAACCGATCTTCCTGACATCCCAATGAAGTTCGTCATTTTGGGCACTCGTTCAAAAAATAAGTTTCAACTCTGCTTTTCAGTTGTTCTCTGAGTCTGACTCAGCTGAAAGTCTTAAACTGACGTTAATTTTAATATTCAATCCAATCCAAGCAAGCATACATCCAAATATACATGCACACATACATTCCTTGACATGTACACAAGTAAAGGCTTATTTATATACATGCCTAAATGCATGAATATGTGCTTACATTCATATATGCCAACATACATACCTGAATTTATGCATTCATCCATCAATCCATCCATACATACATACATACATACATACATACATACATACATACATATATAAATTCATGCATACATGCATAAATACATAAATTCATGCATTCATGTACATAAGTAACGACTTATTATACACATACATGCATATGTACTTACGTTCATATATGCCCACATCCATACTTAAATTCATGCATTCAACCATACATATATACATACCTACATATATACATAAATTCATGCCTACATACATAAATACATTCATTCATGCATTCATCCATACATATACACACACATACATACATACACACATGCATGAATACTTACATACGTGTATACATGCATGCATACATATTTACATTCATGTCTATATACATACCTAAATAAACACAAATATGCATGACTACATGCCTGGACCGTGACTGGCACTCCACACCATGAAACAGGTGTGAAATAAGATATGTAGCATCTTTCGTGATTTAATCTACCGAAGTCTGCATAAGTGATCAACAGTGGGCATAATATTATGCTGACAGTCCACATGTGGCCTGTGAACAATAGCAGTTTTCACTTGCATTAGGTGAATGTCATCAGACCTTTCTTGCTAGTCAGATCATGTTTCTTTAACTCTCACCGTATATCTTTGCCCATAATTTATCTGAAATAATGATGAATTTTAATCATAATCAGTGCCAATTAGACGAAGGATTAAACTCTTGTGATTGTAAAATTACAAATCTTATACAACTAAAAATTTCTTTATTGCACGGGTGAGGGGAAATTTTTTTTACATCAAGTTTGCGAGTTTAAGATAAATTCCAATCCAATTGTATCTAACCAATTGCGAAATCTAACAAAATTAATTACATTTTCAGTCAGTTTTCTTCCGTACTATAATAATTATCATGGTAGGTCGTAATACGTCATTACGTGTGACTGTCATTTTTTCTATGCTGTGCGACTTTTATATTTAATATGAGATTGCTGTTTATCTTAAGTTAACAAACGTGAATTTAAAAAAATTATGTTGGGGCTTGACCATGTTGGTACACGTGGTCCTCGTCGGCCTCTTTAGGCTTCGACAGTATGTAAGCCACTTTGCAAACTCAGTTACGCCTGGATTCGACTGCAGTGTAAAAGCCATCGAGCGCAAGTCTGAATGACGAAATTTAATTAAATAAAACTATGACTGTCACGTATATTATGCTCGCGTAAGAGGATTTAATGTACGGCATAATGTTGAAGTTGTGAATTTATTTTCTAATAATAATCCCGAACATGATACTAACGATCCCACTAAAGGCTCTGAATATTAAGGCTATGTATACTTGGAGACTGAAGTGATTATTCAATATAGTTATGAAGTTGTTAGTTTTTAATGAGAATAATATCATAAATACGTTATTCGACGATGAAGTAAGCGAGCAGCTTTTTATATTATTTGTAGCACACTTTCGTGTGATTTTTATTAGGGCTCGCATTCAAAAAGAACAATATTATATGTGAAAATTACTGTTATGATGGGAGTTGATAAAAAATATTTAAATAATGTTTGCAAAATTGTGGTAACATCAATAACTTGTTGTAATCTGTTTTATAACAGAAAAACTACCATCAGTCACGCCTAATTAAGTGATTCATCCAGGAACCTCACAAACGGCTTTTTAAAAAATATTTTTAAAGGAATCGTTAATGTTTAAATATAATCTTTGTCCACTGAAAGCTCTTCTTGTAAAAATGATAATGCCAAATTGAATATGAAGTTATTTTCTATTCATCTCCATAATATATCCCGATATAATATTACTTCCTAACAATTCCACCTACTTTGTTATAAATCACACAAGCAACCCCAATGCCTATAGTACCTACCAGTTTCTACACATGGAGACATCAGCTTAACTGGCTAATCTGTTTTGTTAAAGTGCATTTTTACCTGCATATATAAAGTGGTATAAGATCATAAATATATGAGCTCGAATAGTATGTACATTTTATTATTCTATAAAAAATAAATTTGACTTCTTATGGGTAGGTCAATTTCTGATAATAACAATTTGAATGGACTTGAATTATACTTTATATACTCTAACTAAACTATATATTCTACGTAGGCTTTTTGTCTTACTTTCTTTATTTCAAGTTTGTGAGCTTGAAGTAAACACCAATCCCATTGTATTAAACTAGTCGTCGAACAGCAAAACAAAACTACCGCCAGTCGAGACGCACTGACGCTTTTCGACCTTCCATGATCATCATCAGAGTACGACGGCAAATTGACTAGCAAGGATCAAACCGCAGTGAATATATATGGAAAGAAAAATGAGATATGCGGCTCTCACTTCTAGCAGTCTCGCATACATTTACGTGACTGGAAATGTCGGCTGCACAATTTCTATGCAGTCACGAACATTAACCGTTTCTAGCTTTCGCCACATATACATATATAGGCAATGCAATTTAACAATAATTGATTGCGCGGATGGTTCTAACAATTGTTTAAATCAAGTTTGTGAACTTGAAGTAAACACCAATCCTATTGTATTTAACCAGTCGTCGAACAACATAACAAACCTACCGCCAGTCAATGCGGTTTGATCCTCGCTAGTCAGTTTGCTGTCGTACTCAGATGATGATCATTGAAGTTTGAAACGCGTCAGTGCGTTGCGACTGGCGGTTGTTTTGTTATGTTGTTCGACGACTGATTAAATGCAATAGGATTGATGCTTTCTTTCTCTCACTATTTTTGAGTTTTGGTTGCTGATTTCTTTGCCGTAGTCATCTCACTTGATTAAAGTTTCTCACATTCCACACCCAAATATATAGTGGCTAAAGGGCGTAATACCGACTCTTTCTGATGATTCGCCAGTAAGCACGATACTAATGTGCACGAGATTATAAGTTCCGTTCATGCTGTCTTTGGTTTATCTTTCTAGTCATATTTGAATTAATTTGTCAATGATGCGCAACACCTTATACATAATTGCATATATACTCATTCTCGGCCACAAATGGTATTTAACTGTTATATATTGAATTTAATGATGGCATGGTTATCGCGAAATGTGATAGCTGATATCGATCAAGGCCAGAGTGTATGGATTTACTGGAGTAACAGGTTTTCAGAAATAGTTGTAATTCTCAATTTTGGTGAACTTTAGCATACATTGAAATCCATAGTGTTAGTACTATATACCTTTTCGGTATCATAAGTTTTGTATCAGTTACTGACACAATAGCCATTGTTTTGGTACATTTTACAAACTCGGAATATATATTATGTATAATAACTTAGTTTTGAAGTCACATTGTCGAGGAATTTTACTGAAGTTAGCTTCATTACTGCATGTTTGCCCGTTCATATAGGAGATTGTACCGTCCTATTTTCCCACATCCCTCACACAAATATATAGTTAATAAAGAGAATAATACCGATTCTTACTGATAAGTCGCCAGTACGCACGAAACTTATGTATACGAGAACAGAATTTCCGTTCATGCTATCTTAGGTTTATCCTTCTAAATATATTTGAATTAATTTGTCACTAGGTGCGCAACACTGATACATAAATGTATTGTAACACGCGGCTCCGCGTTACAACCCAACGATGTTCAATTTTGACAAATATAGTGTAAACGCCCCGGCTTCAAGTAAATGCCGTACGACGTTACAAACTCGGTTAAGGTGCTCTGAATAGAGATTAGTTACTGATATGGGGGCCCTTAACAGGGCCTTGGCGGCGTTCTCGTAAGTTATATATATGTAAGTTGATGTTCTGTTCCTTGGGTGGACTCTGGTTGTGGTTCCTGCTGTTGTTATCACGAGTGGACAACTTGGTTGAAGTTCTGCATTAATTGGCTCGTCTTGCTGGTTGAAGAGTAACACGGTGAGTCACGAATGTTGCCAATTGTTGGTGAAACAAATCAATATCCAGCGTAGTTATTGACAGCCGACAGCACGCACATGTGTAACACGAGGCAGAACGCAGATACGACCAACTGACTTGCATGGTAAATTACCGTGCTTAAATAGCATGCAATATGTCTACTTGCGCACTATTGGTTAAACGTGGTTAAACGTGGTTAAACGTGGTTAAACGGCAATTGTGCTTTTTTCTCATTGGTGCAACGTAAATAAATTTGAATTTAATTTACGCAATATGTCGGCGATTGATTTGTGTCGTTACAACACTTTCCTCTCTGAAAAAAAGAAAAAAATATTCCTCTCTGCGAGGCTAGATAAGAAATGCATGACAGAGTTCGAACCAAGTTAAGCAAAAATATGATGAACCATAAGTGCTGGGCTTAAATATGCTTGTTGGTTGCTTCAACAATGATATGATGCCAGGTAACCACTAGGAATTGCTACACAAATTGTTAGCTCTAGTGGACGGTCATAGCACGTGAGGCAAAATAGAGCAGTGTAAGTTTTTGGAGCCGCAGCGTGAAGATTTCGAGGTAAATCGCCTCTGAATTTGCCAGGTTTAAGTTAAAACCTAAGCAGGTTGGATCGTTGTCAATGTGTTTGTATACGACCAAAGGAGCTAGAGTGCTCGACGTTGTGGTCATGACATTTGTAGAGTGGTCTTTGTGCAATTGATAAAGTTGAGATATGCATTGAAAGTGGCCTGTACCATGATATGAAGCTGATCACTACTTAGTGTTGCTACACGAAAGCGTTAGCTCTAAGTAGCTGGTCATACCAAAATAGGCAGTGTAATGTCATGTGTGAGAAATACATTATAATGTGAAAATATATACATTAAAATCAAAGGTAACTGCATAAAACTATGTACACGAACATTGCCTCAGAGATGGCATAATACCAAAGAACTGTTCAAAAATGCTACACAATTGTTAGCTAAGAACAGCTGGTTATGCCACGTGAGACAAATACGAAAAATAACGTAAGGTTAAAAAATTTTATAGTTAATGTTAATGTTTTAAAAAAATTAATTACGCGTTATACAAAGCAGGTTATTGAGATTGTGGGCAGACGGAGCCTGAGACGTGTGTAGAAGGTTGAACGCTCTCAGGATCAGGTGGTTCGATAAACGGTTTCAACCTGTCTATGCTTACTGATGTCGGTGTAGCGCCTTGCATAATGATGAAGTATTTTGGTTGTTTGAGCAAAATCGGGTAAGGACCGCGATACTTTGGTTGTAGTGGTGCAACAGCATTATTGTTGCGAACGAGTACTCTCTTGCAGCTGTGGAGCTGCGGGTGAACGAAGACTGGACGAGGCGTGTGTCTCGGCTGCTGTTCGGACATGTTACCGAAATGAAGTCGAAGGCGGGTAGCTTCGTCTTGTGGGTCATCTTGTGCCGGTAGTAGACGTGGGAGCTGACTAGGCAGGCGTAGATCCATGCCATACAAGAGTTGTGACGCAGACGTTTTAATGGATTCACGAGTACGGGAACGCATGGCAAGCAGAACTAAAGGTAGTGCATCGACCCAGTTGCCATTAATGGACGAGGATGCTAAAGCTGCTTTGAGTTCCCTATGCATTCTCTCTACCATGCCATTAGCTTGGGGATGGTAGGCAGTCGTCTGGCGTAAGATGCATCCCATGTACCGCAAGGTGGTTTTGAAACGATCAGATGAGAAGCAAGTGCCTCTGTCCGTGATGACCTCATTGGGAACACCATAATTGGATATCCATGCAGAGATAAAACCGTTAGTTACTTCGTCTGCAGAAATGGTGCCAAGAGGTAATGCCGCAGGCCACCGTGTAAATCTATCGATCATAGTTAGAAGGTAGCTGAAACCTTGAACCTTTGTCAGATGAACTATGTCGATGTGGACGATGGCTAGGCGAGAAGTAGACCGAAAATGTTGCAACTTAGAACGAGTGTGTCGTGTGATCTTGTTTTTCTGACAAATTGCACACTCTGAGACCCATCGTTTAACATTCTGCCTAAGTCTGTGACCCCAGAAACGATCTGTAAGAAGTCGGACAGTCGCTTGGCTTCCTGGGTGAGAAATTGAGTGAATTGAATCGAAAACTTTTCTCTGAAGGCTGGTCGGCAGAACTGGCTTGTTGGGCTGCGTACCCGTGAAGTAAACAATTGGTAAGCCTTCCCACAGACGGCATATGAACTTGGTTGGGTGACGGGCTATTGATCTTTGAATGTGAATGTCACCGCGTTGTTCAGTTCGCAGGAGAGTTGGCGTTAGTGCAGGTTCACTGAGTGCCACGGAGTTGACAGTGAATGGTGACGGCGAAGGTGGTTGTAGAGAGACGTCTGGCCTGGACAGGGCATCTGCAATGAAGTTCTGTTTGCCCTTGACGTGAAAGACGTCAAATTGCCATTCGCTTAGACGAGAAAGCTGTCTTTCCACTCTGGCAGGGTACTTGGCGATAGATGAAGTTGCGTTTCGAAGTGCGCTAACTAGTGGTGCATGATCTGTGAAAACAACAAATCTGCTACTGCCAATGATGCTGATAAAATGGCGCACTGCGTCGTGGATGGCGAGAAGTTCTCGGCCGAAAGTGTCGTACCTCGTTTCTACTGGTTGGAGAGTACGCGAGTAGAAACTGATAGGCTTCCGAACTCCGTCGATCTCTTGTTCCAAAGTGGCTCCAATAGCGAATTCAGAAGCATCTGTCGTGAGTAGAAATGGCTTTTCGAAATCTGGATGCGTTAGCATTGTGGCATTTGCTAACGAGTTGATGGCAAGTCGAAGTAATTCCTCGTCTTCGGATGACCAAGCAATGATGGAATTCTTGCTAAGTCCTTTTCGGTTCCGCAGGTGCCTGCACAAAGGATAAAGTTGTTTTGAAAGTCCTGGAAGGAACTTGCGATAATAGTTTAGTACTCCCAGGATTTTCTGCAAATCGCTCAAAGTCCTTGGTGACTTGATATTCTTGATTGAATTCGTCTTTGACGGCAACGGTTGAATACCTTGGGCCGTGATACGATGCCCTAAGAAGTCGACGGATGAAGTTGCAATCTGCGTCTTGTCACAGTTGATCTTGAGTCCGTGGTTGGATAAGCGTGAGAGGACATTTCGTAGATGTTTCGCATGAGATTCTAGATCTGGACTGAATACCATAATGTCATCTAGATATGACATACAATAAGCAGAGTCGTCGCGAAGTATGTTGTCTATGAATCTTTGAAATGTCTGAGTAGCACACTTGAGTCCAAAAGGCATGTAAAGATATTCAAAAAGGCCAAATGGAGTGATGACTGCAGTTTTCTCGATATCCTCTGGTGCTACCGGTATGTGATGGTACGCTTGTCTGAGGTCAATCACTGAGAAGAAATTGCTGCCGTTGAGTTTTTCAAGTAAAGTGTTGATATTTGGAATAGGATATGCATCAGATTTTGTCACTGAATTTAGCTTACGGTAGTCTCCACAGGCTCTGTACGATCCGTTTGATTTTGAGACTAAGTGCAGTGGTGACGCCCATGAACTTTTCGATGGTCTGATGATTCCCTCTTCCAAAAGCCTTGAGAATTCTTCTTGGGCAGCTTTCAGCTTAGCAGGAGCCAGTGGTCGCTTCTTGAGTGCAATAGGTTGTCCTTCTGTGACGATATGATGCATCGTGTTGGAGACTCGTAGCTCTGACTTGTTAAGATCGAAAAGCGATTTGTATTTTCGAAGAGCTGCTGATATCTCTGCTGAATGATGCACTGGGGTTGGCTGAATGACCTGTAACTCCAAACGCTCGGAGGCAAGTGTCCAAAAGCTTTGTTCAAGTCCGGTGGAGGGGTCGATGATCTTTTGATTGGCAAGATCAACAATGAGCCGAAATTTTAGAAGGAAATCAAGGCCTATTATATTATGTGAGACCTTGGCAATGATGAAGTTGTGGGAAAATTCACGTCGTAGACCTATGTTGAGTGTGCGGTATTGGCAGCCATAAGTTGGTATGGGCTCGCCTGTAGCTGTTGCGAGAAGAACGCCTAGCGACATCTCGGCCATTGAATCACCTTTGAGAACTGAGACTGCCGCACCTGTGTCTACGATGAACTCTTCGCCAGTTTTGAAATCAAGAAGGTGCAGAAGTTCGTTTGGCTGTTTGGCCGGGTCATGCAAACAAGTAGGCTGGTGATTGCGACCGGCATTGTCTGTTTGGTTCTCTATGTGAAAAATTCGGCGTGGACGAAAAGAGTCGACAGGGATGTCGGATTGTAGTTGGCTTCTTCCCTGTAGCGCCGTTGATGCCGTTGATGTGCAGAAAGTACGGTCTTCTACTTCCTGCGCCAGACGTTTCCCGATACTGATGCACCCTTGTGCCTGCGGTCTGTTGTCCTCTCCGTCAGCTGTGGAAATTGACACTCATTCGGAAATTCTTCGGAACGACAAAGACAAACTTGGCAAGCATAAAAAACTTCTGGTGGTTATAACACCAGTTCTTTGGAGCATATTTATTAAAGGATTGCGGAGATCTCGATCGCCGCCTACCATTATAATTTGACTTGGAAACGAATTTTGGTCGAGCATTCACTTGATTTATCTCGGATTTGGTAATGGCCAATCCTTCTAGAACTTTGGCCATGTTCGCCACTGTTCTCTCTAAAGAGGAGATTCTATCATCTTGCGGGGGTGAAGAAAAGGATGATGGATTCACTTTGGGTTCCAAAACCCTATATTCTAACTCACATCTCTCAGATAAGTCATCTATAGAGAGAGTGTTGGGGAGCTGTCTGGCAAAGAGTTTTAATGTTTGGGGAAGATTGTTAATAAAAACAACCTTAGCCTCATGGTCAGAAATGTTGGTTTTATACCAACGTTTCCGTAATTCCCTCAGTATTTCTATGGGGCCAAGATTTGGCATATCTAACTGCGCATATTTGTTTATTATCTGCTCAGTTTCCGTGGGTCCAAGCAAGGATTCTACCTCGTTTTGTAGGCCCAAAATGGGATTAGGTAGCTTCCTAATGGCCTCAAGCTTAGGATAAATCCGTCGCTGCAATTCAGAAGGTAGTTTAGCAAAAACCTTCGACAGTTTTTGATGACTGTCATAATCAGGAAACGGGGAGAAAGCGGAGTCTACGCGCATAAAGAATAGCTCACTATCTCCATCCCAAACAGGAACATCAATATCTAAAATTGGACCTGACATTTTAACAATCTTACAGGATCTTAAAAGCATAAATTTATAAGAAATATGAAAATATATAAATATACTTTAACGAAACGCTTACCCAAAAACAGGCTTCCACAGTTGAATTGCTTCCAAAAATCCGTAATTGATCCTGTCGAGTACGTACGGTACCGTTTTGTACGTAGAAAAGATGAACAAAGGCCCCGTTGGCCTTTGATGCCGATGTATTATTATTATATCCCCCCAACACAAAACCACGAATATATATATATACCCAACAAAATTCACAGAAGACCACGATCACGGTAGATAAAACGCAAATCTTAATCGATTTTTATCCCAAATAGATGAAAAAGGAAGTCAATTTTATTTATACCAAAAAAATCAGAACAATAATCAATATCCTGGCGCGGTCGCCAATTTTGTAAACGCCCCGGCTTCAAGTAAATGCCGTACGACGTTACAAACTCGGTTAAGGTGCTCTGAATAGAGATTAGTTACTGATATGGGGGCCCTTAACAGGGCCTTGGCGGCGTTCTCGTAAGTTATATATATGTAAGTTGATGTTCTGTTCCTTGGGTGGACTCTGGTTGTGGTTCCTGCTGTTGTTATCACGAGTGGACAACTTGGTTGAAGTTCTGCATTAATTGGCTCGTCTTGCTGGTTGAAGAGTAACACGGTGAGTCACGAATGTTGCCAATTGTTGGTGAAACAAATCAATATCCAGCGTAGTTATTGACAGCCGACAGCACGCACATGTGTAACACGAGGCAGAACGCAGATACGACCAACTGACTTGCATGGTAAATTACCGTGCTTAAATAGCATGCAATATGTCTACTTGCACACTATTGGTTAAACGTGGTTAAACGTGGTTAAACGGCAATTTTGCTTTTTTCTCATTGGTGCAACGTAAATAAATTTGAATTTAATTTACGCAATATGTCGGCGATTGATTTGTGTCGT